>JAOVVH010000002.1:6677227-6690494 GCA_028566435.1 Scorpiodoras heckelii
TATCTATCTATCTATCTATCTATCTATCTATCTATCTATCTATCTATCTATCTATCTATCTATCTATCTATCTGTGATTGGTCATTGTTATCAGTGATTGGTCATTGTTAACAGTGGGGATAGGTGATTGTTCATTGTTAACAGTGGGGATCAGTGACTGGTCATTGTTAACAGTGGGGATAAGTGATTGGTCGTTGTTAACAGTGGGGATCAGTGACTGGTCATTGTTAACAGTGGTGATGAGGGATTGGTCATTGTTAACAGTGGTGATGAGTGATTGGTCATTGTTAACAGCAAAACTAAGTCCTACTTTACACTGGTGGTGAACTGACTGAGTTTTTGCTCCCACAACTGGTATAACAGGCAGCTGTGATGAGATCTGGAGCACTGGATCAAGTGCAGGACAGTCTGCTAGATCAAAAAAACGCTAGATTTATCACTAGGTTGTTTTGTAAGTGTCTAAGGGAGTTGCCAAATCACTTGTTGTTTGGAATAATAGTGCCAATGCCAGTAATGCGTGCAATGTTGAAGTTTGTTGATGTCAGACTACGACTGGTGGCATGTGGCACTGGGCTTCGGTGCATTTGTGTGTCCTTGTCACTGACATTCTCATCTCATTTCACCTTTTCTTTCCAGAGTCTTTGCTGAATAGTGATGCCAGTGGATGAACGCAGAATTTTGAACTGTGGAACGTGAGATGAGTCGACACGTACTGGGAGCGTTGGTTAGGAAACAGCTAGCAGGCAGCACAGACAGCTTCTAATTGTAAATACGGCCACTTTACACCTGACTCAAGCAAAACGTTTTTGTAACTGTGAGAGTTCTAGGTATCAGTGTGTACATTTATTTCAAAGACCTTACTTCATTTCCTCCTTTATTCTTTTCTTCTGATACTTTAGTCTCAATGGATAATCTGTAAGATTAGTGAGAATAAAACTGGGTGAAAGAAATTCAATGGAGACGATGTTATGGATTACCCAATGCCACATTCTCGTTTTCGATACAGTACTAACAGCTACACGGTAAGCATACTAATTTTGTGCAACCTTCTGTTGCCAAGTTGTGTGCAACGTAGGACGCACGATGACGACCTGTTCTTGTTTGTAAGCAAGATCTGTGTTGTGGGGTTCAGTATTACACCTGCATAAAATCTCAGTGTACCAGAAACATCTGATTTTGGTCTGATACTAGGGAGGCATTGGGTGCAGTATCAGTATTTGTGTGCTATCAGATCAGTACATTCATACAGAACAGCGATGGTAAATGGGTGAGCAGGGTCATGGGTTTGTGCACTCTGAGCAGACACGCGCACACCCACACACATGTGCTCAGAGCGCAGGGCAGCAGAGGGAGCTGCATATCGCTCGCTTCAGCGTGGAGTGATTCACACTTTCGATGGGATCTGAACAAAGCCAACCGGTGGTTCACTCAAAAACGTGCACGCTCCATGCTGCACTCCAAGCTCACACACACACACACACACACACACATATACACACAAAGCACATTTTGTACTTGTGAAAGTGTGTACATGCTTTCAGCTACAGCACAAGGACCATCACTTTCTGTTTAAAATTTAGTTGTGAACACTTCTTGACTTTTTATTGTTTTTATGAAAGTAGCACATGGTTTTTGTGGTTGTTTGGTGTGCAGTGTGTATTCAGCTTTTCTTTCCATTCTGCATGGCATCATTATGGTTTTTATTACTGCTGTGCTGTGTGTGCAGAGGGGCTGTGTCAGTTTGGGATGGTGTCTGAATTTGTACATACCTGTTAAGCTGCAGCGTAGACTTCAGGAAAAACCAGTGATGGAAAACTTCTGTTGTGTCTGTGTGTGTGTGTGTGATTTATTTCCGCAGTGTAATGTTACATGGGCTTGACATGGAGCTTGACGTTCTGAGGACAAATAGCTGCTACTCACCCAGAATTGTCAGGATCCGCAAAAACCACACAGGCTCTGCCACAGAGCATGGAGACAGTAGGAGACACGGTTGTTGCCTCTGCCTCTAAGGTTAAATATAGCAAACCAGTTGTTTAACCACAGCCCCGTGGTGTGGTTTCATGGCCACTATTTATCTAAATGAGTACCACAAGCTAAGCTAATCTTTACTGTTATTATGTTCTAACTGATGCTCGGGGTCTGGACTGCACGCATTTTCTCTCCAGCCCTGCTGTTATTAGAGTCAGAAGTAGTGATTTGTTTTGGGCATGCATGCATGCAATACAAATACAGACTTCATAACACAGTTGCACGTTTGTGTGCATGTTCCCACTCCAGGGGGTGTGGCCGAATGGGTGGTGCAGTGTGGCAGATGCTGCCCCGACTCTGACCCCAGATCTTCTGAGGGATCTATTACTCATGTGATTGATACAGCCTTAAGGAATCATATCTAAACTAGACGTACTGCATAGCAATGAGGAATATGATGGCTGTGTAAAGCCAGTACAACAGCAGGAATGAAGTGCAAAAAATAAGCTTAACAAATGTGGTGTGGAATTATGTGAAGTCTGCCCCTTTACATCGCAAGATATTCACTAGATTTTTGTTTTGCACATTATTCATTATTTCCGAACTCTTGCCCATTAATTGGGCACTAGAACAAAAGGCAGTGTACACACCTAGTGACACAAAGCTTATATTCCATATCAGACATATGGGGCTACAACCATACCAAGTGTCCTGTGGATTGGTGACGTCTATGATATTGTCGACCGTAAATTGGTGAAGAAAAAAGAACTGTAGGTTTAATCGTCTGATCAACCATCCAGCTTGGTGCCTCTGTTTCTGCCCATCTTATTTCAAGATGTACATGATCTCAACTCCAACATCTTCACTGTTTACCTTTAGTACCAAGACCAGGAAGTGGTTAAAGATGGTATTCCAGTGCTGGCGAGGTGAGTTTTGGATCTGACTTGCCCTCTAGTGAATGGATCTTTTTAATCCTCTAGGTGTACAGATGACTACGCTTGCTTAGTCACTCCATGTTCAAATACCTGGACACCCCTCTTCCTCAGTCACTCTTGAAAGAGCTCAGGAGTGACTGTGGTTCAACTTAAGATGTACTTGTAATTCCCAACGTCCAAGCATGTAAAGCCAAAGAAAATGCATCCTGAACTTGAAATTCCTGCTTTAACCAACTTGGTATAGCTTCTCGACAATGAGTTCCTTCCCTGATGTCAAGACACCTACTTCTTGGAGAAGATGCACCATCTTGCAAAAACTGTGACTCATTATTAACAAGAAAACATATCTTAATAGAATGCCCTACCATCACTGATGTCAGAAAAAAACCACTATAAAGACAGCAGTATGAAAGAACTCTTTCAGAGAAAGCCACCTACGAAGATTCTGGACTTCCTAGATTATCTAAAGTTAAAAGATCAAATTTAAGATGGAAATCTACCCTTTGCCTTATTTTCAGCTAGAAAAATACTGTACATGTGCCAATGCCATGTATATAGCCAATCTGTGCTGGAATGGCAATAAACCATAACCACCCAACCCTAATGTCAAATCAACATGGCTGCTCGAAGCATCAGAATAAACATACAGACATATTCAGAAATTTTATCCAAAATCAGGCTAGCTTTTGGCTAACAAAAAAATGAGCATGGTGGCATCCATGCTTGTTTTCCTCTTCATATGTCATATGCACCAAGGTCGAAAATGATGTCATTCTGACCTTATGAATTACCACTTATGAGGCAAGTCGAATGCAGCATTAGTTTTCTGGACAAGGCTGTTAAGTAACGTTGGCAGAAAATGTGTAATAATTCAGAAATTTTGAAATCAGTTTGCACCGATTAAGTGACCTCTGTTTAAATCATAAATGAGACGGCACCATTTTCATGATGTTTGCCTGGTTGTCATGCTAGAAATTGCATGTGTACTACAGTATGTACACCTCATTTTAACACAAAGGATTTTGACCTCTGTTATAAGTGCTCGTTGTGGCGTGGCTGTGCAACTTGTTCTGGATCTTTAGTAGGTCACATGACCTTGGCTGTACATGTACTAGGAGCTCAGTAACTTACCCCAAACTCCTGCAGGCATCACTTTTCTGACAAGTGTTTTGTCTTTTTGTTATTGTTTTGCATTTCGGTGGCGGAAGAAATGAGCAAGTGCTTCCTAGAGAGGAGCAAATGCTTCCTGTAATGTATTTATACTGAAGTGCAAAACCTCATTTCCCAGACGATATACAGAGTTAAAACAGAACTGTACATGGATATGTACTGTATACGGGTGCACATACTTCTATATCTTTGTTTTTATTTTAATCACTTGTTGCTTTTCTCCATTGAAGCTATTTGTATGTATGTATGTATACCTGCTGTATGTCTTTCGACTGTTTACCGTAATGATCATCATTGTCTGTAAACTAACTGACAGTTTTCCGGCTTGCAGGTGGAGAGCGTGCAAGACCCTGCTCATGGATGAAGATGAGGATGATGTGTTTGTGCCTCTCTCACAGTGCTGGCCTTCCTCCAACAGGGAGATAAAGCAGGAGGACCACAGCACGCAGACCCCAGGCATCCCCGCGGCACGGCTAAATGGCATGCTGCCCTGCGGCGTGGCCGAGGAGCCCAGACACCTCTTCTATGGTAAACCTGAGCCTCATAAAAACGAGATGGAGACGGAGTGAGTGATGATGGCAGAGACACAGAAACAAAATCAGGAACTGTCTGACGAGAATTGAAAAATTACGTTATCAGTTAGGGGAAAATTGCTGTTTCGTAGTTTGCTCAATCATAAGAGTTACATTACAGGCAGTGTAACTGTTTTTAATTCTCTATTTTGGCCCTCAAGCATTGGCAATGTGCCATTATTTCTTATGCTAATAGACTATACTGAAACTGAGCGAGAGATTCCAACACCTGTGAGAGCAATCTATGTGTCTCTCATCCTCTCCCCCTCTCTCCCCTGTGGCGTCTGATTGTCCTGGCCTCTTCAGCTTTTATTACTTGTGTGTGTGTGTGTGTGTGTGTGTGTGTGTGTGTGTGTACTTAGTCGCTTTGCAATTCAAATGACTGCACGCAAGGGTTGTTCTGCTGGCTGTGGGCCCAGTCATGGACACCAAGAGAGCTAAAGCCTGACTGCGCAGTTTCATTTGTTTACATCTGCCACTCTTACAGAGTTCTTTTTCCCTCATACTTCAAGCTGAAGGGACCAAATTGCCAACGAGTCCTTTCCCGTTTTAAATTCAAGGCTGTTAAATCAGCCTTGGCCCAAACAACAGCTTCCTGTTCACCTTCTCTGAATGTCAGGCAGCATTAAAACCTTTTCTGACTCATGTGTTCTTGTTATGTATTTCATTCTCTCTGATGCTTTTGTAAAAAAAAAAAAAAGTGTTTCATTTTTATGACTTGTCATTTTCTAGTTAAAACGTTTTAGAGCCTGAGGTCTAAAAACCATAACAAACAGGAAATTTGGTTTCTGAAGTCTGATTTATTTATTGCTTAAGCACACACTGTAGAGATGACAATCTGGTCAGTGCCAAACACCTTCTTGTACATTGGCCTAGTTGTTTAGCTCATGAGATTAGATGTACACTATAGATGTCAGAGCTTTGGTTACAGCAGGAGCAGCTATGTTTGTCAGTATTATGAAGTGTTGTGTTGCACCTTTCTGGGATATTTTAACAGTCATGCTGTGTTTCACTAGGTAGTGCTGGATTGTTGTTGTTGACGCCGCCTGGCCATTCTGACCGCGTCGAGGACGCCATGTTTCCTGACAACCAGCCTCGCCGACGGCCCGCACACAGCGTGGAGGCTCAGATCGGACAGAAACTCCAGATGATTGGCGACCAGTTTTATCAAGAGCACATGCTGGTGAGTCACCTCATCCTCCCTGTTTATGGCACGGCAATGCATCAGACACAGCGCTCTTCTCAGTGGGTGTGGGTGATATTTACAAAAGGATAAAAAAAAAATTGGGCAGTAAAATACTTGTCATATAGTTATAATACAGCACCCACCTTACAAGCTAACCCCAGAACGGTGGTGATAACCATCATCCATACATGTGCACAGAGAAGCACAGCATCATGCATCTTATCTTAGTTCCTGCTCAAAAGGTTAGTGGTGATGATATCAGTAGCTTTGGGAATAGCTAAAACCACTTAATGTCAGACTTCTTAATGTGAGTTTCTTTCTTTCTTTCTGTCTTTCTTTCTTTCTGTCTAACTTTCTAACTGTCTAACATTGAGCTAGTGGATGCTCATCATCAGCATGTCATACCTTTTTACTTGTATCAGTGTGATGTATACTATATTGCCAAAAGTATTCACTCACCCATCCAAATCACTGAAGTCAGGTGTTCCAATCACTTTCATGGCCACAGGTGTATAAAATCAAGCACCTAGGCATGCAGACTGTTTCTACAAACATTTGTGAAAGAATGGGTTGCTCTCAGGAGCTCGGTGAATTCCAGCGTGGTACCGTTATAGGATGCCACCTGTGCACCAAGTCCAGTCACGAAATTTCCTCGCCACTAAATATTCCACAGCCAACTGTCAGTGGTATTATAACAAAGTGGAAGTGATTGGGAACGGCAGCAACTCAGCCACGAAGTGGTAGGCCACGTAAAATGACAGCACGGGTCAGCGGATGCTGAGGCACATAGTGCGCAGAGGTCACCAAATTTCTGCAGAGTCAATCACTACAGACCTCCAAACCTCATGTGGCCTTCAGATTAGCTCAAGCACAGTGCGTAGAGAGCTTCATGGAATGGGTTTCCATGGCTGAGCAGCTGAATACAAGCCTTAAATCACCAAGTGCATTGCAAAACGTCGGCTGCAGTGGTGTAAAGCACACCGTCACTGGACTCTAGAGCAGTGGAGACGTGTTCTCTGGAGTGATGAATCACGCTTCTCTGACTGGCAATCTGATGGACGAGTCTGGGTTTGGCGGTTACCAGGAGAACGGTACTTGTCTGACTGCATTCTGCCAAGTGTAAAGTTTGCTGGAGGGGGGATTATGGTGTGGGAGTTTGGTTCGGCCCGTTAGTTCCAGTGAAAGGAACTCTTAATGCTTCATCATACCAAGAGATTTTGGACAATTTCATGCTCCCAACTTTGGGAACAGTTTGGGGATGGACCCTTCCTGTTCCAACATGACTGCACCAGCGCACAAATCAAGGTCCATAAAGACATGGATGAGTGAGTTTGGTGTGTAAGAACTTGGCTGGCCTGCACCTGACCTTAACCCGTTAGAACACGTTTGGGATTAATTAGAGTGGAGACTGTGAGCCAGGCCTTCTCCTCCAACATCAGTGTCTGACCTCACAAATGCGCTTCTGGAAGAATGGTCAAAAATTCCCATAAACACACTCCTAAACCTTGTGGAAAGCCTTCTTAGAAGAGTTGAAGCTGTTATAGCTGCAAAGGGTGGACCAACATCATATTAAACCCTATGGATTAAGAATGGGATGTCACTCAAGTTCATATGCGTGTAAAGGCAGATGAGTGAATATTTTTGGCAGTACAGTGTATCTTGCATAACCAATCCCTGATTGATACTTTTCCAGAACATTGTCCTGGACTTGTTTTGAGAGCTTCTTGGTCTTCAAGATGCTGTTTAAGTATGTTCTCTAAGGAACTCTGTGCCCTCCCAGGTAGATTCAGTGTACCTTAGTGTGTGACTTCTGATGGAACTAATTTAGGGGTTTCGCAGTAACGGGATGTGGGTATGAATCCTTTTATTATAGGCTAAATTGGGTTATTTATGCAAGGTGCTGTAGATTGCAACAGAAGACAGAAGCCCATCATCATGGGTTTTAAGACCAAGGTTATAGTGCAGTTTAGACATTTTCTGTCTGTAAACTTTTCTCTTTCTCTCTCTCTCTCTCTCTCTCTCTCTCTCTCTCTCTCTCTCTCATTTTTTTGAGTAATCTCTTCTACCATGCTAAAGCTCAGCTCACATTATCCATCTTGCTTCCTGTTTATAGTTCTCTTTTCCTTTTGTGTGTGTGTGTGTGTGTGTGTGCGTGCATTTCTGTGTGTGTACGCCAATAACTCACTCTCTCTGTGTGTGTGTGTGTGTGTGTGTGTGTGTGTGTGTGTGTGTGTGTGTGTCTGTCATTGTGTGGTGTGTTTGTCATCTAACACATAGACAGCAGTGATCAGCTGAGACTGTTGCTGGGTTTGTGACTCTGGCCAAGAATAATGGCTCTTTGTTCAGATTAATGCTACATTGTTGGATTAGTGTCACGTGCGCTTAAAAACCAGTGTATTTACACGCACTGGCAGTGTGGAAGTGTGTTATGAAAAGTGCAGAGTATCGTGAAACCATCAGCTGTCCGTTTCTAATTTGGTTTCTGTTATGCAAAGTTTATTAAATGGTTAACCTCTTAAACGTCATCGTCCCTTTACAAATCTCTCTCTTTCTCTTTCTCTCTCACAGACGTACACACACCACCAGGGAAGAGGTGAGAATGTGGGGTAGACAGGGTGGTAAGCCAAGGCTTAGTCTGAATAGATGTGGTTAGTGAGACTCCAGCATTGAGAGAGCTAGCAAGAGATAACCAAATAAGCCACACTCGCGCTTACACACATTTGCACACTCCATTAAGGAACGAGGAGCCACCAGGCAGCCATACTACATCCAGCTTGATGCCAAGTATGAGTTCCCATTGTTAATAAGCTACTATTTTAACTTCAGCTCACCAGGTTGCCAGATGTTGAGGTTTTAAGCCGGTTTCCATTTTATGTAGCACACAGTTGGGGTTGTATTGCCAAACAACTTTCATTGGTCTGCAACAGTAGATGTGTACAAGTCTATATGAGGGTAATACGTAGAGGGCAGAGTGTTAACTGATAGCCTCGGCTCACCTAATTGACTTGAGAGGCCGTGCGGGAGCACAGAGATTATGAGTGGCACTCTCCCGGGCCACTTTACGCTGAGTTGATGACTGATCCCAAAGAAACCTGAGCCCAAATCTATTAGCGTGCAGTTAGTGTGTGTGTGTGTGTGTGTGTGTGTGTGTGTGTGTGTGTGTGTGTACACTCCCCCCCTCTGCTTCTTGCTGTTATTCTTGATTGTGTAATTTACTCCTTAATGTCCTTAAATACGGAGGCTGCCTCAGGCTGTGTTCTTTGCAGCTCTTTATCTTTTTTTCTTTCTTGTTTGCTTTTCCTTTATTTATTGCTGTCATTATTTGTGCCTCATGTACATGTCAGGTCTTAAGCTGACAAATTAAATATAGAAAAGCAGACATTACAGTGCAGCAGTATGTTTAAGGCTTGGGTTTAATCCACATTTTTCATTTTAATTCACGTTTTTATACAGTAATTGCTCTTTCGGGACGTCACCAGGCCTTCATTCATCACTAGTACACTTTGCTTTTATTCCTTTCCGGTTCAGGTGCACTGTGCAACATTCATGAGTGGAACAGTTTCTTTTATTACCCTCCATTTTATCATTGAGATTTCATTTTCTTTCTCAGGGCTGCACGGTGGTGCAGGGGGTGGGGTAGAGCTGCTGCCTTACAGCAAAGAGCACTTGGGTTCGATTCCCGGGTTGGTCCAGGGTTCTTTCTGTGTGGAGTTTGCCTATTCTTCCTGGGTCTGTGCGGGTTTCCTCCGGGAGCTCTGGTTTCCTCCCACAGTCCAAGGTGAATTGGTGATACTAAATTGCCCCTTGGTATGTGTGAATGGGTCTGTCTGTGTGTCTGCCTGCCCTGTGATGGACTGGAGACCTGTCCAGGGTGTTTGCCTGCCTTCCACCCAGTGAGCACCAGGGTAGACTCCAGCAGCAAGATAAGCAGCTTAGAGACTAACTGAATTAATTCATTTTCTTTCTCAGCCTGCATTTAGCAATAAGAAGTCAGTCTGTTGTACACAATATAATACACTCCCCTGAGTCTATTTTTGTATAACAACATTTTCTGTCATGTGTTATCCCTTGGAGATCTTATTGCCCAGTAATCTCACTACCCACTTTCAGGAGTTCCCTTTCAGATTCTGCTTCCTCCGAGGTTCCTTCCTCATGTACCTTCATGGCCATTTTTCTATCTACTCTCAGTTCTGGCTTGTTCAGATTTCTCAGAGCTGCTTTGGGACAGTGTTGGAGAAACACTGACCACACAAATAAAATTGAATTGGGGGGAAAAAAAACGGGATCCTTTTGCACTATGACTTCTTGACTTGCCTATCTCCAACTTGATACTTCTTTCCATCTGTTGTTTTAACAACTAAACCAAACTTGATCTTTTTTTTTTTTTTTTTTTAACAGTCTGGCCAATCAAAGAGAGGGAGAGTACAGAAATAATGGACGTCTCTGTATTGCCATAAGGCATGACGAGAAGCCGTAGGGAACAGCGACTTCATGTTTCATCCCCTAAAGCCTAGGCCATGCTCGTTTATCACCAGGAGCGTTCGCTTATCAGTGCCTCGTCTCGAGATTTGACGCCGGCAGTGACACTTCAGTTTCGAGTGAGTCAGACGTGACAAAGAGGACTCTGTTATTCCCACGAGCCCCCTGACGAGCAGTTAGTGCAGCGCCGGCGGGCTGCTCAGCCTGAAATGAAGCGGCTGCAGAGAGTCAGATAGGTACTCTCGCTGCTGACAGATAAATTGCTGCTCTTGACAGGTTTGCGATGGGACCCTGAGGCAGTCAGAGGAATTATCTGTGCAGGCCCGTGTTTTCAGGAACTCTCTGGGGGGGTTGTTATTATGTTTTTATCATCATTATTTTTGTTCTTTACAGGTCACTTAACATGTACATAGACTGTTAATACCTGGAGTTCCATAAAAGCAGACATGTGCATGTGCATTGGGTTTCAGATAGTACTTCCTGTGAGTGTGTGTGTGTGAGAGAGAGAAAGAGAGAGAGCGAGAGCGAGAGAGAGAGCGCACATTTACTTCTGTTTACCAGCACTCCAGAGAAAAGGGGATGTTTTTTAAGAGACAGGTTTCCTGTCAGCCAGTTTGTTTAAAAGCCATGCAGCACAAAAAAGCAACAGCTTGGGAAAAACAACAAAAGTAAAAAAAAAAAAAAACAAAACAAAAGGTTGCTGCTTGTTGCTACAACCAGTTTTACCCAACTGTAACATGGGTAAAAATTCAGCTGCATTAAAAAAAAGACAAGAAATATGTACCGCTCTGAAACATTTCCAAGCATTAGGTAAGGTCTGAGATACATGTAGAGTTTTAGCTTGAGATGTAGATAGTAGTGGATCTGCACATCATTGTGGGTTGTGGTGTTTTTCTTTTTTTTTTTTTTTTTGGCACCAGATGTCTAACTGTCAGCTTGTGTTCCAGATAGCCCCAGTGATTTATAAATTGCCGACAAGGTCTCAGTGGGTCTGGTGAAGTTTACTGCGTGTACATGTATGTGTTTATTGCTGCTGTTCCGATAAGCAGTGGCTCTTGGGAGCTCTGCAGCTGATGGCGAGCCTGCACGCACTACTGATAGGAAGCCCGCAGAAGTGACGGGTGACGTCTGCCTCAACTCTAACGCTTATCTCTGGTTAAATTTAGCCTTTGACTCATTTTGACAGTTAGTCATGTGGCATGGAGTCTCTCATTCTCACACACACACACACACACACACACACACACCACATACACACAGACATTGCGTGCCACGCTTTTTTAGGTGGGAAACTGTCTGTGTCTGCATTTAAAGGTCACTCTTGGGGACTTTTGCCTTCTTCCTAACCTTGTGTTGTTACTTCTGAGGCATGAAGCATGAGTCTGCTGGAACGTTGATTTAGCCCGTGTAACCACGCTTTTCTTAAATCATCATTCTTTTGTGCCTTAGACTGAGATCAGTTTTAGCTTAAGATAATCAGGGTGCACTATGTTTATCTTGTTGCACAAATTACTAGGAGTAAGTATGCTTTCACATGTTTTTTTTTTCCTACTCAGTTGTCAGTGCAAGGTTTGCAGGGGGTTTTTTTTGTTACAGCTAAAGCTTTTACAAAAGCACAACATGACAAGTGTGCCTCTTTTTTTTTTTTTTCCTTCCAAGCAATCAGATTACAAGCTGGGGCATGCAAACAAACAAACCAAAAACCAAACATGGAGTGAAAAGGAGGTTGAATAGGAAATATTTCTTTCTTTCATTCATTCATCTTCTGCAGCAGCTTGATCCTTGTCAGGGTAACAGTGGATCTGGAGCCAGGGGACGGAGCAGCAGTTTTTCATCAAGTTCAGGGCAATTCACTGTAGTCAGTCCACCTGTGAGCGTGCATCTAGGATGTTTAAGGAAACCCTGAGGAAAAACCAGGCAGATGCAGGGAGAACATGTGAAACGCCAGACAGACAGTAACCAGAGCTCAGGATCAAATTCGGGACGGTGGAGCTGTATGGCATGGCCACCAGGCTCCTCTGCCCTACAAACTGTTCATTGTCCAGAACGGAAGTTGCAGTATAATAATAATAATAATAATAATAATAATAATAATAATAATAATAATAAATACAACTCTGTAGAACAAAGTGGGAAAACCCTAATATTATTTTCTTTAATACTCATGACTTGAAAATCAGTAATGGCAGGGAGCGTCCGAGTGATCTGAAGCACGGTTTGAAGCCGAACGGGGCCTGATGCCACTTCCTGTAACTGTTTGAGTGCGTAAACTGATCTTTGAGGACAAAGGAAGAGCGGCAACCACTTGCACAACACACTGCAAAGCCTGCTGTGATCTGCGGGAGCCAGTGCCACTCGTTATCTCTTAACAAGAAGAAAGATAAGAGACATCCTCAACAGGCTGAGCGCTGCGTTTATTTGTTCTGCACAAATCTCTATAATCAAATTTTTAACACATCTTTCTAATTTTATTGCTTAATTGCAAAAGCTTCATGCTGAACACTGTGAGCCATCCATATAATGGGTGTGCAAAACTAATCAGCGAGATGCATCATTATTGGGGGGGGGACGACACGACAAGGAGAGACAGAAACAGACATATGATATGAGTCACTATGAAGAGGTTGTACCCTGTCTAAATTTCACACAACCATCAAAGCTTGAAGATGAACTTTCATCAGAGCAGTAGACTCCTACATCTTATCTTCTCTGGGTTTGTCTTCATCCTCTGTCTAACCCTGCAGTGACACTTTGCTCTGTTGCTTGTGGTCGTGCATGGTAACCACTATCATTGTCACTTGTGGGTGTTTGCACAGTCTGTGCTTTTTAACTCTCTATAGGAGTGTGTATGGATACCACTTTAAAATTCATGCACATTACCATATATACAGGGGTTAGACAATGAAACTGAAACACCTGTCATTTTAGTGTGGGAGGTTTCATGGCTAAATTGGACC
>JAOVVH010000002.1:6722439-6734956 GCA_028566435.1 Scorpiodoras heckelii
AAAATATACATTAAAAAGTTAAAATACATCACCCACAGTTCATAGATGTTTCATCACATTTATTTCAAAAGTGTCTATACAGCATACAAAATGAGTCTGAACAGCATTGTTTGTCATGTTAAATACAGCCGAGTGCTGTCTTGTGCAACACAACCAGTGTAATCAAGGTTACTGTCCGCTGTTGATGATGTTGTAGGGCGATTCAAATAGAGTCATTTTAGTGACTGAGTTCCCTGTGAAAAGCCCTTGGGATTCTATACCCTGTGCAGTGTGTAAGGAGCAAGGATACAGCTTACGGACACTTGCTATTGAAATGCAGCCTAAAACGAGGAACGTAATGGTCAATTTTGGAATATTTGTGTTCACTGACGGCGCCGCTGGTTTGTGAAATTTAACAAGTTTTTAATCTGCATAAAAAATTTTAATGGTGTTAAGTTTTTTAATCGTGTTCAAATCTTTAATGTGTTAACACGTTTGTTAATGCATTGACAGCACTAATAATAATAATAAAAACAACAACAACAACAATAATTTAGCTAGTTTTATTTCAGTATAGTCAAAAGGAGCAGTAAAAGAAAATCCCGTTGTAGTAGACTTAAATTTGATGTTGCAACACAGCAAAGGAGAAATAACCACACATAGACTGAGAGAGAGAGAGAGAGAGAGAGAGAGAGAGAGAGAGAGAGAGAGAGAGAGAGAGATGGCTTAAATACACTCCACTTTTCACACATTCCTGTTGACTTCCCCAAACAGTTGTCATAAGGATGTGAAGCACACAGTATGATATGATTTCTTGTATGCCGTAGCATTAAAATTTGCCATCGTTACAACTAATAGGCCAGGCACAAACATGTTCCAGCATGACAATGCCCCTGTGCACAAAGGGAGGCCCCAAAGACATATGGTGCCAAACAGTTCTAGGGACTCATTGAGAGGAACTACCCACTGGAAAGCTTTCCAGACAACAACATACCTTCAAGGGCTTTTTTTTTTTTTAGAAGTTTTAGGAACTCTGAAGTGACACATAGCGATGTCACTTCGTCGCTATCAGATCTGCTTTGGTTGTTGTGGTCATTTACTTTCTTTTGTAATCCTGTTTCAGCTTCTTGATTTTTTTCTCTACATGGCTAACATCTTACACAGATTTTTAAAAATGGCAATTGTAATCAGCATTTGAAGAATTCATTTGCAAAAACAGACATCTTATTTTTAATAAACTTTCAGAATTTTTTTTATTGCACGTTCCAACTAATATGAATCAAACTGTAGTTGAGTTGTTTTGATTAAGTAAAACTAACAATTTACAGGTAGCCTAAAACGTTCAACTTTACTGAAATTTGTGTAATATTTGCGGGTTTTTTTGGTGAAAGCAGATAACTCCAATAATCTTTTGAAATAAAGCACATTTCTCTTGGTTAAATCCTCAGTAGACAGTGAAGATGCCTGACAAACTTTTTTTAAAATCAGGTAATTTCAAGCAATGGAGGGAATTTTTCCCTGACTGCTATAATCTGCTTTTTTGCTACATTATGTGGATACGTTTCAGCTTTTTTTGTTTTTTTACTCCCAGAAGAAGATATCATGAGTGCTTCAGTTTCATCAAAATTCTTGATTTTTTTTATTATCAACTTTAAAAATAAATTTTAGCCAAAATAGTGCTGAAATTCCCTTTCATACAGAGCATTCCAGCTGAACAGAGTTGACCGGAATGACCTTACCTGAATAATCCATGCTGATTCGCTGAACACATTTATCAGGATATGTTCAAGAGTAGCACTGGCATTTGACAGTTAAAATGTGAACTTCTGTGTTAATGCCTTAACAATGGAAAAAATGCTTTTTTGACCAAACATATTTAGAGTTTATCAAATGAAACCTTCATATACACATTCAATTAAATTCTGGATCAATTACCATACACTTACATCACTCATGGTTCCTCTTGTTCCTCTTACCTCTTGGGATAGTAATTACCCTGAAGTAGAAGCTTAAAAAAAGTCCCTCATGATCGCATTCAAGAACTATTATGGTCTTCAGTTCCTGTGGGGCAGAAATACTAAAAATGGGGTACTTCCTCTAACAGTTCAAAGATCTGTAAAAACGTTTCTTCTGGTCCAAAAGTGCCTATAGTGTGCCATGGTTGGAGTGGATAAACTCGAGTGGCCTCCTTGCCTGACATCAGTGCCTGACCTCACTAATTCTCTTGTGTCTGAATGAGCAAATCCCTCCAGAATCTAGTGGAAAGCCTTTCCAGAAGAGTAGAGGTCATTATAACAACAAAGGGGGACTATATCTGGAATGGCATGTTTAAAAATCACATATGAGTGTGTCGGGGTACACAAACTTTTGCAAACTTTTTACAAACTTTTTACATAGGCTTACATTTCTTGTTTACATACATGAGCTACAAAGCTCTAGTGCAAAACTAGATCCTAAAACTAGATCTTTATAGCATGAGGGAACAACTGTCATGCCTGCTCAGCTGAACCATAATGTACGGGCAGGTAAACAAGATGACTGCTGCTGTGATTCTGACAGAGTGAGAGGGAGACAGAGAAAGAAATCAGGGGATCAAACCCTCCCCCTCTGTCCTTACTCCACAGCAGAGCACAAAGAGTTGTCATGGGTATCACAACACATAAAACCAACAGAGAAGCAACTGTGACTGTGCGATGAGTATAATCAAGTCAGCAAAATATCACACCTCAAAGCAGCAAGAAAAAGTGAGTGTCATGTTAAACTTGTATTGTGTTTGAATTATGTCACTGAATGGCAGCACTTATTTACTAGTTTAACAAGCCTCTACCTCTGGCCATGACTAATATCGAGCCAGTTGGTTTCATGCCTTCAGTTATGATTAGAGATCATTTTATTGAATTTAAAAGGAGAGCCAAAACATCATTTTCTTTTAATAAAAGAACTCATGAATGCCATATTATAAGACAATTTAGATGTTGTTGTCTAGCTTGAATACATAATGTAATGTAACTTCTTGTGCTTCTTTCTATTTACTGTCATTTCTGCAAATCAACACACATACATCTAGCTTTGTTTAACAGGCACAAACCTTTTGTTGGGTTAGGAGAAGCAGTCACTCCCAGTCTCACAGCTGTGACACACACACACACACACACACACACACACACACACACACACACACACACCAATCCTGCGGTCAAAGGGAGGGACCTGAATTTCACCAAGCACGCCATTATGAACTTAGTGAACTCTGTTTTCCTTTCTTGCTGCAGGGAATTATTGTGTGTAAAAGAGCCCTTGCTTTATAGGGTCTGAATACAAACAAGTGAGCTGATATAGTTGTGTTTATTAGAATTAGTGCAATGTCACTCTGTACTCTATGGAACCAACCAGATATTTCCATTTGATGAGGCTAAATTGTTTTGTGGACTTCAGCAAAAAGCCTCTTTTTCATGATCGAAAGCATGCCTGTAAGTGAAGATTATCTGTTGATTATCTGTTTTTTTTTCTTGCGCTCTTTACATCAGCATAGCAAGAGTGAAGTCCTCACCAGGTTGAACCAGCATGTGATGAACGGTAATAAGAAAAGCGTACTCACTGACCCTACTGTGAGTAAGAGTGGCGATGAAAGACAGAGAAGAGGAAGATGTGCCTGCCAGCTACATACAGTCCAATTCCCCAAGTGCTCGAGCTGCTGGATGCTGAATTAAGACATCAAATGACAAGTTTCGTATGTGTCGATTTCATAAGGAAGTGTTTTTTAGGTGAAGACACCAGTGTGAAATGAAAAAGCATTTATTTAGTGTTGCAGATATAGTTCTGATTTATTTTTTACATACGGTTTCAGAACTATCTCTTTCCTACTCTCCCTCCCCTCCTCCACCCCTTTGCTATAGCTGTTGTTCCATGCTGACTGTGCTGATTTATTCCAGGCCTGGACAGCAGCCAGCTCCTCTCAAACAGTCTCCTGAGTAGCTGGCATACTCTATCCAAGTCCCAAAGGCAATCAACAAAGTTGTAGATTTTGCGCAATCCTGCTGCAGGCCTTGACAGCTGTGGAACATGTTTCCCCTCCCAGCATGCACCTCTGCCTCCCTCAACTTTCACCTCAATGAACATTACTACTGCTTCCACCTGGGAATGAAGGCATGCAGTGTGTTTAGAGAAACCATGTGACATGATTGTTTTCATAGAGCAAAACAACAAAGAATGGATAATTCAGTTTAGTTAAAACAATGGACAGTTTAAACTTTTAGTAATCATTTGAAAAACCATTATTAAAAACCTTGTTATGTGGTCAGAGTGCTTTCATACTTCAATATGTAAAGGTGTTAAAAACTAAATCATCACATGTATAAAACAATCTGATAATAATTTTTTAAAAGTTAATTTGATTTTAGCAGTTATATTGTCTGTATTTAGGTAAATGATAAATGATCATGGGATCATTGGCTTACTTAAGTCAATAATCAAATCTCTTTATAAATACATGGCTTCTACATTTTTACAGGTACAAAGCAACCTGCCAACCATCTTAAGAAAAAGAATTATGTCACATAAATGCTAATTTATTACTTTCTTTTAAGCTTGTCTGGTTATTTTTGTGGAAGTCTATAACTAACAATAGATAAAGAATTTATCTGTGGTGAAATACAGGATTATTACATGAATCAGATATGATTCTATAACTATGATTTGAGACTTTTTTAAATGCAAATTAAAACTGATAATTACTCTGAAAAATATTACACAAGGTTGTTGGTCCTGTAGCATTCTTAATAATGCTGTTACAAGTTGGGCACTAAAAAGGGAGGCCTTAAGACACCAGATGTTTCTGTAAGCAGTAAGGGGGTTTGTCTTTAGGCTAATAGTAAATGTTGTTGTCCATGTCTATTTAACGGACTCTTAGCTCTTAAACTGAAGTACCAGAAAAACCGGAGCCTATGCAAAATACACAGCAACTCTACCCATGCACATCATTGGTTGCATCCGCCAGTTTGTATATAAATATAGATATATAGATACAAATATATAATAGATATAAATATAGATACAAATATAGATAGACATCTATGGAAGCTTCTGTTTCTGCCGTGAGAATGGCAATGTGGTTTAATAGGCAGAGCTTGTGAGATGGGTTATGGCATTTCATAGGTAGAAGCAAAGTTTGATTTTCACGTATGAGCATTTCAAGGGTGTAACATGACTATAAGAATTCCTGCAAAAACTCGAACTTATGACAGCAGTGTGTAAAAAGACTCTGGGTAAACGTTACCAGCATCAGCTGGCAAGAATCGTTGCACGTGATAGATGTGCAACACTGCCTCAAGTAACAATGTAATTCAATGCTGGGGCCTCAACAAACATCAGCTTGAGGACTGGGCAATGTTCCCTCCAAGATCCCTTGGGGGACCTACCAATTATACCAAGTATATACCAAGTTTATACCAGTTTTTCTGGTACTTCAGTGTACTAACAGAAATGGCCAGTGCTGACAAAAGCAAAGGCTTGTTAGGGCAATTCCAACTAAAGTGTAATTGAAATGACCATATCGACCAAAGGATCTTTTTATCCTATAATGAAACAGATCCTATAATGAAACATTTCTATCTTGATTGGTGGTCTCTTCCAGGATGACTTTGTCCCCATCCATAAGGCATGAGGGCACACTGAATGGTTTAATGAGTATGAAAATGATGTGAGTTATATGCTATGGCCTTCACAGTCACCAGATCTCAACCCAGTTGAAAACCTATGGGAGATTTTGGACAGACTTGTTAGACAGCACTCTCCACCACCATCATCAATACACCAAATTAGGGAATATCTTTTGGAAGAATGGTGCGTCATTCCTCCAGTATAGTTCCAGAGATTTGCAGAATCAATGCCAAAGGATAATTGATGCTGTTCTGCTTGGTGGCCCAATACCTTACTAAGACATGTTATGGTGGTTTATCCTTTAATTTGTCAGCCATCGGTTTATATAAAATAGACAATTATTTTGGCTTTTATTTACTATATCAGTGGGCCAAATGTTTCTGGTGACATTGAATTTAATTGTTTGCACTTGAATCAACCACATGGGGCAGCCCTTCACAAAATACTAACAGTACTTTCCTGGAATTTTGCTCATTCCTTCTGAAAGAAGTGGTGTAACTCAGTCAGGTTTGAGAGCCTCCTTGCTCAGACATGCTTTTTCAATTCAGTCCAATTCAGATCTAATTTTAACTTTCTATTTGTTGTCCTGAGCTCTTGCTTCAATATTTCTAGATAATCCTCCTTCCTTATAATGCCATCTATTTTTTGAAGTGCACCAGTCCATTTTTCAGCAAAACACCTTCACAACACGATGCTTCTATCTCCATGCCTTACAGTTGAAATGGTGTTCTTGGGATGAAAAGCCTCACCCTTTTCCTCCCTACATAGTGCTTATCATTATTGCTACACAGTTCAGTTTTTTGACCAGAGAACACTCCTCTAAAGGCTAGTGATCACCCACAAACTTCAGTCTGTCTTTTTTTAATGCCAGTCTTAGAATGGTGGGTTCTTCCTTGTTCAACAGCCTTTCAGACCATGGTAATATACATAGGATTCTGTTGATGGTGGAGCTAAATATTTTGGCATGAGGTGCCTCCAAATCCTTCACCAGTTCCTTTGTTGGTGTCTTGGAGTTCATTAAACCTTTTGGACCAAAGTTCAAGAACAACAATATTATGTTAAATTTGCAGCAATATCAACTCCCAAAGCCTATAAATTGGCTTTAGCCCTCATCAAATTGATCTATTTATTTCTTTTAGAAGTATAGTCATTAACTAATGTTTGATTAACAAATCTGATGACTTGAGAGTGAGTCAGTTTCAGTCACACCTCAGTTACTGTTTTATTGTATTGTTGTGTCATGCTAGGCACTTAGCTGTTCACTGTGCTGTAATCCACTCCGAAACGACAAGACAAAACAGGGAACACAACAAGATTATCCCGATTAGAAAGCTGTAGTGTTGAACTCACAATAATTAAACCTCCATGAGATGTTGAAAGCCCAAGGTTTTAAGTGTGTGGTAATCAAATCTTGTTCATGTTAGTAAACAAACTAAAATTCTGTTCATCATCTGTTCCATGTATGTCAGCTCTGTTAAATCTAGTTAAGACTGGTGTCTGCTCACTTACATTTATGGCATTTGTCTGACTCCCTTATCCAGAGTGACTTATATCTGTCACATTTATACAACTGAGTGTTTGACAGTTAAAGGATCATGGGCCCAACCGTGGCAGCTTGGCGGTGCTGGGATTTGAACTCATAACCTTCTGATCAATAGTCCAAGGTCTTAATCACTGAGGTACTACTGCTTTGTGAGTCAGCTAAGCTCTGAACTCGCAAACTTGCAATTTGACAGTTTGGCTTAACCTGAATTACAATAGATAGCTGAGACTGGACATAAGCTGGACAGTTCTAGTAATAATTTTATCAGCACTTTCTATAAATCTCATATTCATAAACCATAATGACTGTGCTTAAATTGTTTGTAAGTTGATCCTATAAATAATTCTTCAATAAATAATTTTACCCGCCTGTGGTGGTGAGGGTCCTGTTTTGTGCTGTGGTCTGCTACGGAGGCAGCATAAAAAACAAGGACAAGGTGGCTGGAGAAACTGGTGAAAAGGCTGGCTCAGTGCTTGGCTAGAGGTTGGACTCACTGGGGACTGTAGTGGAGAGATGCACACAGAATAAGTTGAAGGCCATCCTGGACAATAACACTCATCCCCGCCACAAAATTCTGGCAGGCCAGACAAGCAACTACAGCAGATGGCTCACCTTGCTGCATTGCAGGACTGAACTTTTCAGGAGATCCTTTGTCCCCTTTGTCAGGCTGTACAACACTTTAGCCACAGTGGCACTGCACTGTCCAATGCCAAACTCATTTATTTAAATTGAATAAAATATATGGAAATTACTTGAAATTCACAAACTCACAGAATCTATTTGCAGTTTGAAAAAAATGATCTTTTATTCCTTTTCATGACTTTGTTGATAGACACGCTTGTATGTAGATATTAGAGACCTCAACTCAACTGACAGATTCACTGAAAAAGTCTTTGATATTGTCACTAAGAAGTCTGTAGACAGGGATGTGATAGACATCTCCACCTGTCTGAGTTGAGGTTGTCTGCTACAAATTGCTTTTCAGGCTAGAGTGCCCTAGAAATTGGTGTTTTTGAAAGTGTCCATGGTCTTTCAGGGGAAAAGGTTTTTGCTGAACCTGGTAGACACAAGCAAAAAAATCTTTTGCTATGCTGCAAAGTTAAATAAAACTGAGGATTGCTTGTCAGATTGTTCATAATAATAGAGGACTGTGTAACTGATGCAAGGGCTAATGGCAGTAATAAAACTAAATGATACCTATGCCCTTTGGAGATGCTGTGCTCTAGTATGTGATTTATGGCAGTAATTAATTCTATGTCTGTTACAGCACCAGACACAGTTGTTAGAGGGACATCAGATTTATACCTTTATTTTACTAGTTACCCTATAGAAAGACTTTCCTTGCTGACACATTATGGCTAACATATTTTTAGCATAAAAACATTCAATTCCGATTTTTGTAAAATGCAAGAGAAAATAACTGTGAGTAGCACAAACATTTGTCCACAACATAAGATAATATTTATATAATATAGTGATTTATATAATATCGTAAGATAATAATATATAATATGGTTGAAATAATCACAGCTGTGCATTCAGTTAACAACTGACGTGGCAAAAACAGAACCTTTATAGAATTAGCATTGATTTTATGGGCTTGAAGCTGCAGGTTCAAACAATAACTATATGTTACATTTACAGAATTTGGCAGACACCCTTATCCAGAGTGACTTACATTTATCCAATTTATACAACTGAGTAGCTGAGGTTTAAGGACCTTTCTCAAGGGCCCAACAGTGGCAGCTTGGTGGTGCTGGGATTTTAACTCATAATCTTCCACTCAGAAGTCCAATTTTTGAACCACTGAGCTACACTGCCACACTATGTTAGCCTATAGGCTCATTCTTTATTGGTCTAGTATCTTTTCATGTGCGCCTCACTGCGCCATGCACTAACTTGGTACCATGCACTAACTTAAGTTCAAATTGAAGGACAACCTTAGTGACAACTTTACAAGACCACCTTATTGCCTTAAGAGATACACTCAGTGACCTGTGAAAGCGAGATTTGAACTGTTTATCATTTGACAGCTGAGGCTTTCACTGTAATCTTTGAGATTATGGATGTAGGATCGGTATACAATTCACAACACCTGGTGGTTTGCAGTATTGCAACATGGGACTGTCTTCATGAAAATCCCAAATCTGTTCCATCTTGTACTGCCATTTATTACAGTCAATAGGGGGCAAGCAAAGATGAGCAGTCACTGGAACATAGTAAACATTGGATTTACACGTATCTAGTGGCTTTCTGCTTTTATTCTTATTCTTCTAGGCATCATAGTTCTTGATTTTGTCTCTAATAACAACATTGGTGTTCTCTGAAGGTGATAACAGATCTGGCTGCAATTTCTGTACACATAACAAACAATAGGAATAGTGGACTGACCTCAAATTAGTAAAAAAAAAAGACAGTCTTTGTCATTACACATAAGTATAGCATTGTAAAACTATTTGCTTTGCTTGTTAGGAATTCAAGGTCAGAGCCACCCTTGGAGCAGAGAGGACTGAGGGTCTTGCTCAAGGGCCCAGCAGTGGCCACTTAGCAGTGCTGGGATTGTAACTCACACATTTCTGATTGGTAAGCCAGAGCTGTAACCACTGAGACCACCACTAGGCAATTAAGCATGTGTTATTATAATTAATGATGGCATGGTGGCACAGTGGGGAGTATTGTCACCTTACAGCTCCAGAGTTCGAAGTACACAAGCACATTAAAACATCTTGGTGCTGCCATGCCACTGACATAAAAACAAACAGACAATCAAACTGGTCCAAATATGGAGCTGATTCATGCACCATGTAGTCTCTTCTGACTGGTTATAATCTGAAGTTTGTTGCATCCCAAAGGGTTTGGGTTCACTTTTCTGCTAGCACAAGCCCATTTCACTGAATGCTGTAAGTTATGTTCATACAATTGCAACAAGCATAAAAAGAAATCAAGCAGATACAACAGACAAAGGCACCTATGTTAAATGCTGAAAAAGAGACCTAATGTTGGGCAGAGATCACAAAGGCACAACCCCTGAGCCCCAGCCAACAGAGTTGATTTCATGATCAAATCTGTGATCTAAAATGCCTGACATGAGGTTTAATATTTTGTGACAGTGGACCTATGATATTCATTATGCCATTTGTTGATTTGAGTGGTCTATATGTTTTGTTTAATTTAATTGAAGAAGATAATTTGCTATCCAGCTTGTGATACTTTTCAGGCTCTCATTAAGACACTTCAGTGAGCACAAATCATTAAGCTTCAAAGGGAAATAAAGCTGAGGTTCCTGGTCAGAGTCGTAGTATATCCAAAACCTATCATGGGAAGTCTGAAGATGGGGCTGTGAGACACCCTGGATGGGACACTAGTCCACAATCTGAGGTCACCATGCAAACACTCATTTACACCTAGGATCAGTTTATCTTAAGTTGGTCCCACACTAGAGGATTAGGGCTGAATAGGGTCCGATTAGCTCCTCCCGACAATCTTTGGGGCGTACCCTGATTTGAGGCTGATCTGCCTAAAAGTACCTGTAGTGTGAAAGGAACAATGGCAATGGCCAGTGAAAGGGAGGTGATCAGGAAGTGTGGAACCTCATAAATGGGTCTTAAATTTCACAGCACGAGCTGGAGGTGAGTTGGAAATAAAGTTTTATTTGTTAGTAAAGGCAGGGTGCTGAAAGAATGCATAACGTCTGATTTTTTATAATAATGTTAGATTGAAGCAGTAGCTTCCACTAACCTCGTTTGAGACAATAACACTTTATTTCCAACTTACCTGTATGAACCTGATTCCGTCTTCTCAGTCAAAATTTCATCCATGTTTTTTTTTTTTCGGTGCAAAACGTGACGACTAGGTGTCAATGACATTTGTCTGAAGTCACATTTGATCTGTTTCTGTGAGATCCCTGGAATCGCCGCTCTGAAACCATAAGTACAATCGCCTAGTGTGTGATATCATGCGTCTCATATGAATTGTCCAGTGTGTGTGTTCCTACATTTAAAATATTAAAATCGGTTAAAATCTGTCATTCTGTCTGTCTCCCACATTTTTAAATCAGATTTTGAAAATTCTCTATTGTGCACCAGACTTTAGCAATCCACTTACCTGGCTGGCAGAAAACCCACATAGACACTAGGACATTCACAGAACCGTGAGCTCAGGATCAAACCAGGGATCCTGTTGCTTCAAGGCTGTGATTGTGATGAAATTGTTCAAACAATAGTCTCTGGATCTGTTGAGTGATTTTCCTGTCAGCAGTTCGGCCTGTGAGTGCACTTGGCTAGACTCCAAAAGCCTGGTTCAATCTCAGAGTCCTCATGTAAACAACAAGCCCCTCTAAAACTCCTCTGACCATCCCATAACCCCTACAAACCTTCTCTTTTTATGCAATGGGTCTGATTTAAAGGCTCCAAGCATGGCTGCCATTAGATTGTTTGGACTTTTTTATATAGCTAATTACACAAGCATGGAATACAAACACAGCAGCGGGAGAACTGAAGCACAGTTCGATTCACATGGAGCAAATTTATTTGTTTATCCAATAGGGATTCAAGGTTCTCTCCATAGTACTAGACCTGGAGGGATGTTTCACTTGGGATGGGCATATAAAAAAAAGTTTCCATAGTGAGATATTTGAGGACTGGTTTTGTTTTTATCATGCACAGTCTTGTGTCGCCTACTATATTGTAAATGTTGGTCTATTGACAACATATGATCTCTATTATTAAAAAGTACGTGCATCCCCTGGGGTATCTGTAATGACTTATTGAGTAGAAAATTCTTTGTCAAAAATATGAAGCTGGTTAAATGGATAGCATGTAGAAATTGCAGGGGGGAACTCGAGGTCAATTTAAGACTAGCAGCTGTGGTGTGACTAAGGCATCACATTACAGTTAAATACAATGTAGTGTCACATAACAGAATGGCTGTTTAGCATTAGCTATATCTGTGCTATATTTGGTTGTGTGTTATGGCGCATAAAATATACATTGGTAACTGACTGGCAGAGAAATGTTTCACAGTACAGGATAAAGATAAAAATGCAATACAACAATAACCTCCATAATAAAAAAAATAAATAATTTTTTTTTTTATAATAATAACTTAGTATCTATTACTTGGCATTCATGGTTACAACAGCAGTGAAAAAGTAGAGCAAGTGACATGAGATGACAAACAAGAAGGGTGAGGCCATAAACTCAAAATACACCCTATTTTTTCTGTTTGTTTACTTCTGTTTTCTCTTTGCCCCTATCTACACCACACACACACACACACATACACACACACACACACACACACACACACACACACACACACACACACACACACACACAC
>JAOVVH010000002.1:6747381-6757783 GCA_028566435.1 Scorpiodoras heckelii
CATCTATCCATCTATCTATCTATCTATCTATCTATCTATCTATCTATCTATCTATCTATCTATCTATCTATCTATCTGATTATGGATGAAAGATAGTGTAGGAAGAGAGAGTATTGCTGCAGTGAAGGCACTATTAAGCAGCACAGCCTGAAGTGTTCTATTACATCAGTAATAATCATTTTTTTATTTATGAACATCATATGTTTTATCTTACATTTAACAGCCTGGAACATCAGTGACACAACTTCAGTCCTGGTATCATTTATGTTATATCACCTATAAGCAGGCCCACACCCGCATGTCCTTTTTTTCCTCTCTGTTGAATTTAATAAGACAAAAAATGCATCTTGTTACTGAGAAACCACAATGTACAAAACCATCTGCCCTGAAAACTTTTCCATGTCAGAAAATGTAAAGTTACAGCTTTACCTATGACTGTTACAAAACCCTGACCTCTCCATCCCTCCCTTGGACACTCATGTTTCCACAAAACTAAACTGCTGTTCATCCCAGGTGATTCATCCCCATGTCAGGATCTTGTGATCTCACTAGACAACTTTCAGTCTCACCTTGTCACTGCATGCAACCTTGAGTTAAATAGGGACAATCAACTATCCTTTTTCTCTCACGTTGCTACTCTGACACAATCTGACACGTTGCTACTCTGACACAATCATGCAGATTTTTCCTTTACAACGTCAGATGGATTCATCCATTTCTATCTGCACAGGCCACTCAGGTGCTTGTTCTGCCTCTTATCATTTCAAGATTGGACTACTGCACCTTGCTCCTGGCAGACCTGCCTCTGAATAACATTTAACCTCAACAGATCAGAATGCAACTATACAACTTTTTTCAGCCTTCCAAAGTTCTTCTACACCACCCCATTTCTACACTCCCTCCACTGACTTCCTGTAGCTGCCCGTATCAGATTCAAAACACTGATGCTTGCCTACAAAGCTTAAAATGGATCAGCACCCACCTATCCCAAAGAACTTATCACACCCCACACGACACCACACTCCTTCTAATCCTGTAGCACTCCTCGACTGGTCCCACCATCTCTCATTAAGGCATGCATCAAGACTCTTCTCTGTTCTGGCACCTAGGTGGTGGAATTAACTTTCCCTAGATGTTTAAGCAGCTGAGTCATGGGCAGTACTTAAACAACATCTAAAGACCTATTTCTTCCTGAAGTACTTGAATTAGCACATTATTTTAAAAAGAATTTTTAACCCTTTTGTTGTCTTAAGGGTCAAAAATGACCCACAACTATGTTTGCCAGTAGAGAAAACACCCTAAATGATCTTTTTTCAACTTGAAACTTGATGAATTTTCCTAAAGTGACCCTAATATTAAAAAAAAAGTGAAACATTGCCTTTTTAAATATTTACATAAAATCTGTGCACCACCAGGGTACAAAGACAGTCATTTTTGAACTGACAGTTATTATATCCCTTAGTCACCACTTTATGTGCTACTGATTGAACTTTCTTGTGCATGCACACCATTCAAGTGAAATTCACAGATAAAATAAAAACAATTTCATAAAAAAACATTCAGACAAAATCAACATTTCGTGAAAGCATTGTTTATTAACTGGGAATGCAGTCAGAGGCTATAAAGTGCTGCTGTGTGTTCAATGATTAAATGCAATTTTTCTGCACAGTTACAAAGGTAAAACCCAGATAATCACAGAAATTGTAATGAGCAACAAATAGTTTCTTCATGCAAAATAGAAGCTGCTTTATTTGAGGGGTTTAGTATATGTGGGTCATTTTTGACCCTTAGGACAAGGGGAGAGTACAGAATGTTAACACTACACAAGGGTGTAGTGACCCAGTGAACCAGTATCAAGATTCCTATCAAGTATTTATTGATAGAGAATTCATAGCACTTCTGTAAGTCACTCTGAATAAGGATATCTGCTAGTTGCCATAAATGTACATATAAATGCAAACCCTGACACTGGAGACTCAGAAAAGTTGAAATAACTGGAAAAAAAAAACTTCACCACATGCAGCATTATTATCAGCACTGCTACACTATACAACCAAAATTTTTGGACACTTGGCCAACACATCCATATGTGAGCCTTCCCCCAACTTTTTCCATATAGTTGCAAGCTCACAGTTGTATAGGATGTCTTTGTATGCTGTAGTATTGCAACTTCCCTTTACTGGAACTAAAGGCCCCAAGCATGCTCCTGCATGACAATGCCCCTGTGCACAAAGTGGTGCAAAGACATGGTTTGTCAAGGTTGCAGTAGAAGAACTCAAGTAGCCTCCACAGAGCAATGTTCTTGTTTGTTTATTGGTTTTTAACGTCACTTCAGCATCAATAGCTATATATGACAAGCACAAGGTTACATCAATTCACATATTTTTCTATCAGTACACAAGTTCAACTTTCAAACACAGTCATAGGGCAATTCTGTATGTACCTAACTTGCATGTCTTTGTACTGTGGGAGAAAAACGGAGTACCCAGAGTAAACACACGCAGACACAAGGAGGACATGCATACTCCACACAGAAAGGACACAGACCGCCCCACCTGGGAACTGAACCCAGGACCTTCTTGCTGTAAGGCAACAGTGCTACCCACCAAGACACGATGCTGCCCAGAGCTCTGTTCTGAACCACACTTTTTAAAACACCTTTTAGATGAACTGGAACGTGGACTGCACCTTAGCATTTGTGAATGGGCAAATCCCCATTGCCATGATCCAAAATCTAGTGGAAAGCCTTTCCAGAAGAGTGGAGGCTTGTATAGCATGGGGAGTAAATCTGGAACAGGCTGTTCAACAAGCACATGCAGGTGTGATGGTTAGGTGTTTACTTAATTTTTAGCTATATAGTGTATTACAGAAAATTTATCAACACCTTTGGACAATCAGATCAGAGTATTCAACAGTGCTGTAGTATATTGATGAACTCCATGGCATGACAAAGAGAAGTGGTGGGATCCAAAGGTGAAATCACACAAAATTCTTATAAATTATGCAGATGAATTGTGCCGTACGTTCCTACTGAGCAGCACCTTTTCCCGCTTGTAGGAACTGTCATCAGTATGTCCTGACTTCTCCCTGTGTAACCGTGTATAGTGGGATCTTATGAAATTGACCCACAACCTCTGCGGATCATCTCTCATGCTCACAGTCACAGTGCACATTGTGCAATGTGCCTTGTCTTGACAGACATGTGGGGGGTGCAAAAATATTTTGTTCCTGTGCACCAGTGAGTCAGCTTCTTGTTTTAATGAGAAAAAAAATGCTAGTACATAGATATGTGAGAAAATAACAGAGTAAGAGGTTGTGTGAATGCTTGAGTGGGTATATCTATATTGAAAAAAAGAAAACATCATGACGCTATTGTGGTTTTTACTTCTCTGTTAAGTCTGCATGCGATGTACATCTTTGTCTAACACCTTTTAACCACCAAATGCAGCAGGAGATTTGTGATGGGATATTGTGTGATTGTGTGTGTGGGTGTTTGTTCTGTTCTGTAAGAGAAAGCACCACATGTCAGTTTGTGGTCACGACTGTGGTTGACAAGTGAAGCGAGTATCAGACAGGGTGGGTCATGTAGGATATGATTAAAATGTCTCTGTAAACAACACACACACACACACACACTCTACTTGGAAAAAATAGTGAGGTTCTTGATAGAAGCTCATGTGATGTTTTGCAGCAGTTAATGAGAATGAAAGTGCTGAGTTGTTTCGACCCTTCTCAAACACCACGGGGGAAAAAAAACTGTGCCGCTCTGACACTTGATTTGTTCTCGTCTTACACCAAGAGCAAATTCCCATGTGTACAAGAACCACTTGTTCTCTGCACCTGATAATACTTTATAAGCTGCTTGACTGGCAGCATAAAAAGATTTGTGTGAACAGCTGTGTTAGAGACGTCACCATCTCCGTCCCAAACCATGCCATTCTCTAAAGCCTTTCCAGAAGCCACATGAAAGCATTCTCCTTTCATCCCTGGTGCACTTGAGTTAACTACAGTGTTAAATCTTGATATTAGTGAAATACCATTTTTTTTCTTTATAGCACCCCAGAGCACTGCAATTGCCCTCATTTACCACTTAGCTTTATTCTTCTACATAATACTGTATGTAATTCATATGGGGTTGCATATTGTGCTGCTATTTGCACACTTGGTCTGCTCTGCTTCACAAACTTGACCTGTGTGACCTGCTGCTTATGCTGGTCTGTATTTTTACTGTCTGTGCATCAGGGTCCCAGGATTTAGGCCTCATCAAAGCACAGAGACAGCGCTGGATAAAGTGATAAATAGCCTACAAGTGGCCTCTGATCAGGGTTTTGTGTCCTTGCTTGTGTTACATGACTTTAGTGCAGCTTTGACATTGTCGATCATACTATTCTCCTTCATAAATTAGAAAATGTTGTTGGAGGAACAGCCCTCTCCTGGTTGAGGTCCTCTTTGACTGACCATTAATGTCCTATGCATACTATATGCAACAATTCTTTTAACATTGTAAACAATTTATTGTTGACCCTACAGTAATATACTAGCAACCACTGAACCAGTACAACTCAACTAACTAACTCAACAGCTCAACTGGTTGAATCAATGTATGCTAATAGCTCTAGTTGTGGTGGCTCAGTGGATAAGATTGAGTTACAGATCAGAAGGTCATCTCAGCACTATCATATTGTTGTATGCTGCATCAAGGAGATGTATTGTGTTATTTCATACTATGTAAGGCTTAACTGTAAATATGTTCAATTTTACAGTACCTTACTGGCAAGGTTGCCAGGAAATGACTGCAACATTTGCAACAATTTCTTACAGTGTGTGTGGACAACTGATCATCAAACCCATGTGTGCTGGTTGAACATAACATGCTTCTGGAAAGTCTTCCCAGATTTTAGAGTGTTTGTGTGGGGATTTGCCCATTCAGTCACAGGAGCATTAGTGAGGTCAGACATTGTTTATGTTAGGTTCAATGTTACAAAAAGTTGAACCCTGATTTAAATTGGCTACAATTATCTTCAGCTGTTGTAGCCTATGCACCTCAAGGTTTGATGTTTTTTGCATGCTGAAATGCTTTTCTGCACACCACAGTTGTGCAGCTCCTGGCAGCTCGAACCAATCTGCCCATTTTCCTCTTACCTTGCTTACAGCAACGTGTTTCCACACATAGAACTGTTGCTCACTCAATTATGTTTGTTTTTCACGCCATTCTGTGTAAACTCTAGAGAATGGTGTTTGTGAATTTCCCAGGAGATCAGCAGTTTCCGAAAAACTCAAACCAGCCCATCGGGTAGCAACAACCATTCTATGGTTAAAGTCAAAGTTTTCTGCATTCTGTTGTTTGATATGAACATTAACTGAATCAACTGACCTGTATCTGCATGATTTTATGCATTGTGCTACTGCCACATGGTTGAGTGAATAACTGCATAAATGAGCAAGTATGCAGGTGGATAAATGTATGTACATACATATGTAATGCATGGGTGTAACACAATGCCATTATCTGTATCTTTCTTTAATCCTGTTGGGAAAAAGAAGCGATTTTTGACTAATTTTGACAGCAATTTGTAACTTCAGAACCTAATAGGCAAGGCACCTGCCATAAAATTGCATAGGGGAAAAAGAGGAGCAACTCTAAATAAGATCTGGCAACAAAAACTATTTTCAACTGAATAGGAAAAAGAAGAAGAAAAAAGTAGAAACTTTTAATAAGCTGGCAACAGACAAAAATAAGCTGCCAATATAAAGGCACTTTCTCTTTACACTAAAGCACGGCAATGTTAATGCCACAAGAAACATGGCTGCCTTTCAGTAACACTAAATCTATTGGAATGTATAGGGAAAATGCCAACTATGAACGTCACTGAAAGCAATAGCGATCTTATTTATTCCATTAGATGTTCTGATATAAACACTTCCATGGTTTGTTTTTGTAATTTATGTTCAAGTATGTATTTATAAGCAAACTAGTATGGAAACTAAGTTGACTGACAGGATCTAACATAGTAGCATAAAATATTTTTTATTTTTAATCATTTTATTTTGTTTATTGTGTTTACCTAGCTAGCTGTCTAAATTAAGAATCGTTAGCTATACTCTTGCACACTGGATTTAAAGGGAAAATAGGTAAAATGTCTTACCTGAAGAAATATAGCAAGACAAAGTATAGAAATTATAGTAAATTATCGTAAAATTGACAGTTTAAGCCATGCCCTCAGCACAAGTACACAATATAGACAAAGGTGTTCAGACACACCTGTTTCATGGAGTCACATTGCCACAGGTGTATAAAGTCAAGCACTTAGTCATGCAGTCTGCCTTTACAAACATTTATGAAAGAATGGTCATTCTAAAGAGCTCACTGAATTTGAGTGTGGCACTGTAACAGGATGCTACTGTTGCAACAAGTCAATTTGTGAAATTTTTTCCCTCCTAAATATTCCACAATCAACTGTGAGTGGTATTATTGATACTTGGGAACATTCAGGAACCACAGCAACTCAGCCACGAAGTGACAGAGCACGTAAAGTTACACAGCAGTCTTGCTGAGTGCTGAGGCACATAGTGCATAATAGTCACCAACGCTCTGCTGTCTCAATAACTGCAAAGTTTCAAACCTCCTCTGGCTTTAACATCAGCACAAAAGCTGTGCACCAGATGCTTCATGGCATGGATTTCCATGAACGAGCAGCTGCATGCAAGCCTTACAACACCAAGCACAATGCCAAGCGTTGAACGGAGACTGGCATTGTGAGCCAGGCACTCTTATCCTACATCAGTGTCTGACCTCTCAAATGTTCTACTGGATAAATGGGCAAAAATTCCCAGAGACACACTCCAAAATCTTGTAGAAAGCCTTCTCAGAATAGAGGAAGTTGTTTGGGGGGGGATGGAGCTCCTGAGGGAAACCCACGCAGACACAGTGGACAAGTATATAAAGACAATCTGGATAAATCTTTGAATTGCTTGAATGATAATAAATTAAATTATAACAAATTATAGGTAGATTTTCATTACAAAGAAAAAATTAATGCGATGGCGCTTTTGACCATTCTCACAAATCAGTTTGCACTGAATTTCCCATTTTTTTTTACTGTTATATCTTGGCTTTCAAGCAGGTGAATGGCTTTTTTATTTTTTATGAAAGCATTCAGTGAGCCCTGTGCCCTGTGGATGTGTGTGGAGTCATCCTGGATGTGTTTCATTATAGGATACAAGTGATTAGACAGAATACATTTTTATTGATTTACAGTGACACTTCAAATAGACTACAATTTTAAGGAGAAAAGAGGAGGCAAATCATGCCAGCAAAATAAATGAACACTCTCCAAAGAGTAACAGAGCCACTGTTTTTTTTCTTCTTTAATCTAATTCTTCATCAATCTGAATCAAAGATATATGAACTTTTTATCTTGTCATGTAAGATCAAACGATAAAGCCTAACTGTAGGCCTTATCTTACATATTACTGGCACTACTATTATGGTACTATTGTCATTGTCATGACATGCTATCTGGCAGTTGGCACATTACAGTAGCAATACTGAATGGTTTGCTAATGCTGTAGCAAAATTAACTAGAAATAAGACCACCACAGCAGCATGAACACCATCAATATATAGTAGTGATTACTTCATAATTGGAAAATCAGGTGAAATTTCAAACTATTCATTTAAAGCCAGACAAATTGATAACTATCCATGTATATGACAATATAACAATATAAATTAGTGATTAGAAAGTTTCATTCCTCTTCAAGAGGCCAAAACTATGTCAGTAATTTATTCATCAAAATCATAAACTTGTGCACCACATCCCTTACCTACATGTTTCTTCAAACAGATAATACCAGAACAATCAAAACTTTTCTAAAAACAATCAATTCCTTCCTTAGCACTGGTTATGTACATAAATCCTTTAAAGTAGCAGTCATCAAACCCCTGATTAAGAAAACTGACAATGACCCCTGTCAGCTGCCCTGCTATAGGCCAATATCAAACCTCTCCTTTATCTTTCTAAGATCCTAGGAAAGGTTGTAGCACAGCAGTTATGTTCATACCTACTATTACATAGTAATAACTTTTATGACATATATCAGTCAGGATTTAGGCCTCATCATAGCACAGAGACAGTGCTGGTTAAAGTGGTAAAGGAACTACTATTGGCCTCTGATCAGGGTTTTGTGTCCTTGCTTGTGTTACACGACTTTAGTGCAGCATTTTGACAATATTGATCAAACTACTCTCCTTCATAGACTAGACAGTGTTATTAGAGTGAAGGGAACAGCCCTCTCCTTGCTCACCTGGTTCTTATTTGACTGACCATTATCAGTTTGTATATGTAAATGGTGACATCTGTATGCATACTAATGTAAAGTTTGATGTTCCACAAGGTTATATATACACCGATTAGGCATAACCTTATGGCCACCTTCTTTTCTCTACACTCATTGTCTATTTTCTCAGTTCCACTTACCATATAGATGCACTTTGTAGTTCTACAATTACAGATTGTAGTCCATTTGTTTCTCTACATACTTTGCTAGCCCCCTTTTCTCTAATGGTCAGGACCCCCAGACGACCAGCACAGATCAGCAATATGGTGGATGTGTCTCATAGAGTGTACAGAACGTGAACACAGTGTTTAAAAACTCCAGCAGCACTGTTGTGTCTGATCCACTCACACCAACACGCCACCACCATGTCAGTGTCACTGCAGTGCTGAGAATGTGAGGTGTCAGTGCTAACCACTACACCACCGTGCCGCCCCCACATATATATATGTAGTGGTTAACACTGTCACCTCACAGCAAGACGATCCGGGTTCGATTCCCGGTTCCGGCCCATTCCATGTGGAGTGGAGTTTGCATGTTCTCCCCGTGCTTGCGTGTGCCTTCCACAGTCAAAAGACATGCATGTTAGGTTGATCGGTCACTCTAAATTGCCCGTAGGTGTCAATGTGTGTGTAAGTGTTGGCCATGCGATTGACTGGCGACCTGTCCATGGTGTACCCCGCCTTCGCCCGATGATGCTGGGATTGGCTCCAGCCCCCCCGTGACCCCGACTAGCGGGATAAAGCGGAAGATAATGAATGAATGAATGAAAAACACAAAGGCTAATGAATTTTATATATATATATACACACTACATTGCCAAAAGTATTTGCTTGTCTGCCGTCACACGCATATGAACTTGAGTGACATCCCATTATTAATCCATAGGGTTTAATGTTATGTTGGCCCACCCTTTGCAGCTATAACATCTTCAACTCTTCTGGGAAGGCTTTCCACAAGGTTTAGGAGTGTGTTATGGGAATTTTTGACCCTTCTTTGAGAAGCGCATTCGTGAGGTCAGACAGTGATGTTGGACGAGAAGAACTGGCTCACAGTCTCCACTCTAATTCATCTCAAAGGTGTTCTATCGGGTTGAGGTCAGACAATTTCTTCCACAACAAACTGGCTCATCCATGTCTTCATGCACCTTGCTTTGTGCACTGGTGCGCAGTCATGTTGGAACAGGAAGGGGCCATCCCCAAACTGTTCCCACAAAATTGGGAGCATGAAATTGTCCAAATCTCTTGGTATGCTAAGCATTAAGGCTTCGAGCCCAACTCCTGAATAACGACCCCCACACCATAATCCCCCCTCCACCAAACTTTACACTTGGCACAAAGCAGTCAGACATGTACCTTCTCCTGGCAACCGCCAAACCCAAACTCATACATCAGATTGCCAGGCAGAGAAGCGTGATTCATCACTCCAGAGAGCACGTCTACACTGCTCTAGAGTCCAGTGGTGGCATGCTTTACAATACTGCATCTGACGCTTTGCATTGCACTTGGTGATGTAAGGCTTGGATGCAGCTGCTTGGCCATGGAAACCCATTCCATGAAGCTCTCTACGCACTGTTCTTGAGCTAATCTGAAGACCACATGAAGTTTGAAGGTCTGTAGCGATTGACACTGCGGAAAGTTGGCGACCTCTGTGCACTATGGGCCTCAGCATCCACTGGCCTGTTCCGTCATTTTACATGGCCTACCACTTCGTTGCTGTCATTCCCAGTGGCTCCCAGTTTGTTATGATACCACTGACAGTTGACTGTGGAATATTTAGTAGTGTGGAAATTTCACAACTGGACTTGTTGCACAGGTGGCATCCTATCATGGTACCAGGCTGGAATTCAATGAGCTCCTGAGAGCGACCCATTCTTTCACAAGTGTTTGTAGAAGCAGTCTGCATGCCTAGATGCTTAATTTTATACACCTGTGGCCATGGAAGTGATTGGAACACCTGAATTCAATGATTTGGATGGGTGACTGAATTATATATATACAGGGGTTAGACAATGAAACTGAAACACCTGTCATTTTAGTGTGGGAGGGTTCATGGCTAAATTGGA
>JAOVVH010000002.1:6885153-6897341 GCA_028566435.1 Scorpiodoras heckelii
ATCTATCTATCTATCTATCTATCTATCTATCTATCTATCTATCTATCTATCTATCTATCTATCTATCTATCTATACTCTGAACAGATGACAATTTGATGCAGAGAGAATAAATTCTATATGTGCAGTGATGTTCAAATATTCTGTTTTAATACTCAAGTTTAAAACAAAATACGTCAGGTGTGGGGAAGAACTGAATTGCCTCATCATGTAGAACTAACAGCAAAAAAAATTGAAAGATAAAGAGATAGCTGAATGGATAGACAGGGGGGGGCATGATGGAGGGATAGAATGGAGCTAATTGAAACGGAATGGAAAATAGAAATGGAATTGAATTAAAGACCCTCATAAAATGAAAGGACACAAGGAATTGACTAGTAATAGATTAGCAATAGACTAGTAATAGAAAAGACAAGCAATAGATTAGTGAGTGTTAAAAACAGTCCATGAGGGAGATACTGTCGCATTTCTTCCTTCCACACATGCATGGATTACAGTTCTACATCACCACAATGGATTTCTATCAAATGGATATTTTAGTGCTAAAGTGACTTCCACAGTGTGACCTTAATATGGTTCTGTCTGTAATAATAAGAACCGTATATTAGTAAGGTCACAGCATTATTCACAGGAAAGAAGCAGAAGTGCAGAAGCAAGAGGGCTGCTCTACTCTAGTATGAAACCAAATCACACAAACAGCCTAAACACTGCATAAACTGCATTTGCACTGAATAATCTACATGTAAAATGTCTGAAATAATCCGTGGTGACACCTCCGTCTTTTCCTCAGGCGTCTCAGACACTTCAGACACTGGTGTGGAAGACGAGCGGTGCCCTCTGATAAGTGGGTGTAACCTTGTGAGTGGGGAGTGTGTCTGTGAGTCCAAGCACTCCTGCCTCATCTCATTTAGCTACCCAAATCCAGAGGCATGTGCCCAGGGCATGAAGACGGGTGAGAATTATTGTGATGATGATATTGGCTGAAACTGTGTCATTTCATGTTTGGGGTGGGAAAGGTTTACATCATTGCTCACAGCAGGTTTAATTCCAACTCTGATCACACCAGATGTGCTTAATCAAGGTGTTTAGAAGGCAGATGTGTTGGATTAGTGTTGGAAATGAATGCAGAATAGTAGATTTCCAATAGCACTATTTGGCATCTCAGATCTCTGAGTGAGTGTTAACTCACCTTCTTTCTCTCTCTCTCTAACTCTCTCTCTCTCTCTCTCTCTCTCTCTCTCTCATGCACTTCCAAACCAAGTCCATTTTTATTCTATACAAAATATTGTGCCATCTGTATCAATCAGTGCAACATGAAATGGCTTGAGTATATAGGTCTACATAATGTACATATAATACAAAGTTAACATAAGTGCAAATGCAGTGTGATGTCATGTTTCCCAGAAGCCAGACAGCATGAGAAAGAGCACCAGGAGAAGTTTGTGGGTCCCTCAAACCCAGCTTGTGTGTTCTCTGGCTGTAACCTGACCACCACAGGCTGCGAATGTGTATCCCAGAGCTGCCACCCCCACTTCACCTATGCCAACCGCAGCCAGTGCCAACTAGCCGCAGGTAATTCATTCCAAAATCTATTATTAAGCCCGAGATAATGACCCTGAGGTACATGGAAGCGCTTTTCTGACTTTATTGGTCTAAAACAGTAAGGTACTGTAGATATCATCCGTTACAGGATGCCTTTATCATGTATAAGATGTCTATTGTGTATATGAACATTCATGTTTATATTAATTTTCATATTGGGGCCACATTTTAGATATGGAGCCAGTACTACCTGGTTTAGATTATAAGTACAACTCTGATTATAGTTGATAAGTGCTGTTTACAGAACTACATTTTAGGAGCATTTCAGCCATCTTTGTGTTGCCAAAAAAAAAAAAGACCTCAAAAATCTTCCTGATGTTTGATTGTGTACTCTGGTACAAACTGAAACGCAACACATAAAGCCAAAGTAAATCTCTGTCTCCCAGCATGTGTGTGCCAGTATGTCCGGTGTTTAGCCATGCTTTACGAGGCAAATGCAAGCAATGAAACAGAGAACCTAAAAACAGAAAGAACTGTGCAGGGCCTGTTCACATACTGTCATAGTAAGAGCCATGTGTGTGTACTGGCACGATTCTAGGCATGTGGTCAGGAAGCAGCGAGTGATTGAACGTTGGGAATGATGAGGTGATGAAGGCTCAGGCTATGGGTTTAAACAGTCAAATCCCTTCCGTCTCTAGTGTTTCTGAAAGAGCACTATGCTTGAAAACTGGAAACAGTTCTATGACATACTGTAGCTTGGCTTAAGCTGCACATTGTTCATGAATAGCTTACTATATGCTCTAACTGTATAATGTGGATCAGAGACAAATGGGCATGGACAGACTACTGCAATGATGGCATAAAGAAAGGTTTGTCTGATTTATGGACCTCTGTATCATCATTTGTTTGGATAGCTAGACTGTGTTTTATGCTACTGGCAATCAGTTATTTTTGTGCCTTAAACTTTTCTCCATCTAGTTGTTGATCTTAACATATGATATACTAGAGAGAAAGTGGCAGCTTGCCATAATGATATATGGAACTTAATAAGCATTGAGTGGTAGGTTGAATATGTGAAAACTGAAACACTGTGTAATAAATTTGGAATTAATTTTGTTCAGCGGAGCTGCAAGAATTATATCATACACTAATAAACAGGGATGACTGGATTAGACGAGCTAGAAGGGCAAGATAAAAAGACATCAAAAAGAATGGTATGAAAAAGAGACACTGTGGCTGATTTCTTTCTATCCTAGACTGTAGATTCTTGCAGCCTATCAGTGACAGTCATGTCAGGTGATTACACAGTCCCATAGATTTGATCTCTATCATTCTTATTCTGCTATTAGAGTAAGAATATAAAAATAAACAAAGCTTATTAGCTTTGTTTATATGTTTTATCATTTTTATGTACAGCACTTTGTTACAGCTGTCGTTGTTTTTAAAGCCCTTTATAAATAAAGTTGAGTTGAGTTGAGTATTGACGAGACCTTGTGATATAACCCATTGCTCAACCCTAAAGGTTTCATTCTCAAGCAATACAGGCATGGCCAAAAAAGAAGCATGAAAAAAGTAAAAAAAGTGAAAAATATGTGTTATTGATTCAAAAACAATCATTGCTTCTGCTTTATATCAACCTATTTTAAATAATTGTAAGTTTAGTTTACATAATAAAGCTAATTAAAATGGCGTGGAAAAAATATCAGGAGCGTTAACTTCATACTCAATTTTTTGAACAAACAACTCCAGTTCTCTCAGGGTTGCTAGATGCCTTTTCCCAATTGCGAATTCCAGCTCATTCCACAGATGTTCAACTGGATCGAGATTCAGACTCACTGAAGGCCATTTTGTCTGAATGTTTTCTTCTAATTTGTTCTCCAGTGATTTTTGCTGTAAGATTTGGATAATTATCTTGTTGGACCAATGGCCTGAGCATACTAGGCTGTATGCTTTTCTCCAAAACTCCTCGACAGTCTTCTGACTTCTTCATACACTGCACAGATTCAAAGAATCCAGTGCCAGAGGTAGCAAAGCAGCTCCAGAACACCACTCAACCTCCTCCGTGTTTCACAGTAGGGATAGTGTTCATTTCTTAAAAAACTCTGAGTTGGTGTGATTCAACAAAAAGCTCTCTTTATGTCTCATCTGTCTAAAAGACATTCACCAAAAATTATTGTAGCATTTCAACATGGATATAAGCAAACACCAATCAGGCCCATTTTCCCAACTCAAAACTGCTGCACCTTGAGCTTAAAGGTCAGTTTGGCTTTGTCTTGAAGTGTCCTGGGCCATTTCTCTACTATTCAAACAATCCTTCTCTTCAACCTTGAGTCATTTCTCCTCTTGCAGCCATGTCCGGGAATGTTGGCTACAATCCCGTGATCTTTAAAATTCTTGATATTGTTGGCAACAGTGAACATGGAAATATCAGTCCCTTGGTAGATGATCTTGTAGCCCTTGTGTTGACCATTCTTGGCTATTACCTTCTTTCTAACCTCAGTTTCTCTGCCTTTCCTTCTCAGGAAGTACCTATCGACATTTCACTAAAATATACTACTACCACTACAACTACTACAACTACTACTAATAATAATAATAACAATAATAATATTATTATTAATAATAATAATAATAATAAGTTTGACTTATATAGCACCTTTCACATACCCAGGGCCGCTTTACAAAGGAGGGGAAAAAATTATAATAAATTATGAAGAGTAGACAGAGGAAAAGAGGAACATTTTAAGTTTAGTTTTGAAGGATGAGACAGAGGAACATTCACAGAGAGTTTGAGGCAAGGTATTCCACAGATATTGAGCAGCAACACTAAATGATCTGCCTCCCCCAGATTTCAGATTGGAGTGACCATGCTTCAATCTGAAATCATTATTTCTTTTGCTATTGACAGGGACAGTTCTAGGGGAGTCCATGGAACCAGTAGACCCTGTGTAAACAGTCGTGGATCCAAAGCTGGCCTCCTAAATACACTACATGTCCAAACGTTTGTGGACACCTGATGATCACACCCATACAGCATGTGGTCCTTCCCCAAACTGTTGCCTCAAATTGGGAAGCACACAGTTGTATAGTTGTATATGTATGTATATGTTTTTTGTATGCTATAGCATAACAATTTCGCTTCACTGGATCTAGAAGGCCCAAACCTGTTCCAGCATGACAATGCCCCTGTGCACAAAGTGAGCTCCATGAAGACATGATTTTAGCAAGTTTGATGTGGAAGAACCTGAGTGGCCTACACAGAGTCCTGACCTCAACCCCAGTGAACACCTTTGGAATGAACTGGAACTCTGACTGCACCCCAGGCATCCTCACCTGCCATCAAAGCCTGACCTCATTAAATGCTCTTGTGGCTGAATGAACACATATCCCCACAGCCACACTCCAAAATCTAGTGGAAAGGCTTCCCAGAAGAGTGGAGGTTATTAGAATAGTAAAGGTTATCTAAATCTGGATTGGGATGCTCAAAAAGCACATTTGAGTGTGATGGTTATTTGTCCACAAAATTTTGACCATATACTGTATATAATTATATAACCAAACCCAGTGCTTTGACAATAATGCAATAAATGAGTGTAATGAATTTTACTGGTGCACAGAGTGACATTTCTCAGTGAATGGAGCCAATGGCACCTAGCCATTATACATACGGCTATTTCCTTAAGGTTTACTGTCAAAACTTCAAACATAAAAAGAGGTTGAAAAATAGCTCAATCAGAGTATTAGAAAAGCAAAAAAAATTGAATGTTAGAACTTTTTCCTTCTGAGCACAGATTAAAATGCTTCTGAGGAAAAGGGTTTTGAAATCCAGAGCTCTGTAGGGAACAGCGTGATCAATTGACAGTACTCACATGCTCCATTATTCACTGCACCAGTCCAGGATTAGCTAATATTTGATTTGATATTAACAGCCATGAGCAGACACGTGCACACAGTCACATTATGTCACCGTGGATTAGAACCGAAGAAAAAAGGTTTTAAAAGTACGTCCAGTGGTGGCTGGCCAGGCGCAAATGCATTTTTAAAGCCGTGAAGGATTGTCCTAAAAATATGAGAACCATAATTCGAATGCTGCCTTTTTTTAAATGTTTCATGGGCTAAATAGAAAACATCTTATATTTGAATGTGTACAGTTGTTAAGTCTGTTTTATAGGCAAGCCCTGGGAACTTCTACAGTGTAGGTCATTTTGTAAGCATACCTGACTGAAATTCATCTTTTGCTTTTGAAACCCTGCAAATAAAACAAGAGACAGAAATGCTAGCACTGTCCTGATGGTCTGTGAACTCTGTTTTTTGTAAAGCCACCTGTGTAGTTATAAGATTTTTTGTACCTGCCTGCAACACTTCCATTACACTTAATTGGTTCTTTTTTTATGTAATTTCCCAGACTGTAAACTAATACACACTAGCAGACTAATTTAATTAAATTCAGATCAATTCAGTTTTATTTCTAAAGTGCTTTTAACAATGGACATTGTCCCAAAGCAGCTTTACAAAGATATATAATTCAGACAAGTTATATAAATTTTATCCCTAAAATTTGATCTCTAATGAGGAAGCCAGGGGAACTCATCTTCATTTGAGTGACTCTGGATAGTGCAATAATAAATAATTCCTTCTATAACTGTGTACTATATAGTAAAAAACTGCAACTGTAACCAGTAAATTCAATAATATTTTAATATGAAGTCTGCACTGTGGAAATTATCAACTGTTCACTGATGGAGATTTGATTGATGGAGTGCAAAACTGTTTGTTACAGTCCTAGCCAGTCCTAGCCATCATAGGAAGGCTGATTATATCAGTTGTAAAGCTAAATTCATGGTTTCTAAGTCTATCTTTAATCTGTCCTTTATAGTGATCTTTAGGCTGTCCATGTGGGGAAATCCTCAGCAACAGCGAGTGATTTGAGAATGAGAACTCCAAACAAAAGCAGAGAAGGACTGACAGTCACTGGTATCTTATGGTGTCTTGGGTATAGCATGTGTAGCTCGACAAGGGGGGCGGACACAGATTATTAGGTATACTCTTTCACAAACCTTTAGAGAAAATGTACATTTTGTGCAGAGTGCAAGCAGAGACTCTGGCAAGACTAGCTATGAGAGCATAACTGAAAACTAAAAGGGAGAGCCAGAAGGTAACACAGACATGAAGGAGCCCTGGGACATAAAACCACTCTGCTGTCAACAAACCTGATTTAAACCACTACCCTGACCCTGACCATGCAGTTCCTAAAGATAAATGAATAAAGACTGTAAATGTTTGGCATTTTCATGAACACGTTTTAAGCCCCGAGGGTGTCAACATTTTTTACATCCTGTGAGATCCGCTAGTCCGCCTCTAGTTTCAACTGGATGCCATTCTAATAGTGCACCTCCCACTTATATCTGTATCTGTATCTGTATCTGTGTAGAAGACATTATCTAGTTGTTCTGAAAAAAATACTTCCCTAATTTTGTAGTGTGTGTGGGGTTCTGTGAATACACCGAAGTACCAGAAAAACTGGTACACCAGTTAATGCTTGGTAGGTACCCCCCGGGATCTTGGAGGGAACGTTGCACAGTCCTCACGCTGATGTTTGTTGAGGCCCCTGCATTGAATTATGATGTTACTTGAGGCAGTGTTACACGCCTATCACATGAAACGATTATTGCCAGCCAACGCTGCTCACGTTCACCCAGTCTTTTTATGGCCGCACTGCTGTCATAAATTTGAGGATTTGCCGGAAATCTCGTAGTCATGGTTCACCCTTGAAATGGGCAAAATCCAAACTTTGCTTCTACTGAATTGAAAATCACAAAATGATAATGATAATTTGCCGTTCTCACAGCAGAAACAGCTCTAGTAGCTTCCATAGATGTCTATCACTTTATATATGCACTGGTAGACGCAACCAGTGATGTGCATAGGTGGCGCTGCTATGTATTTTGCATAGGGTCCAGTGCCAGTTTTTCTTGTACTTCAGTGTACATCTATTAGGGATTAACTTCTATAAGAATGTTACGAATAAGTCACGTCAAATCACCAAATAACCATCCTGATTATCCTTGCCTGTGTGATTAGGAAATTCACAGGAATCAGATTTTTTACCCCAAAAGATATTATAAGGTGTGAACCTTATGTTTACAGTTGTATTAAATGTTTTTTTAGAAATGCGAAAGGGAAAGAAGTGTTCTAATCACTCAGTGAATCCTGGCCTCCTTCACTGAAAGCTGATCTTGTTGGTAGCTGTTTATGTAGTTCTCATTGTACTGCACTGATTTTATTAATTTTTTGAAGAGACAAATACACAGTTTTTGACATCACCAAGACTGACTTATTTTCCAATGACTGGACTGGCGTTGTGTGTTTGAAGGAAGTAAAGTGGATTTTCTAGTAAGCATGTGAACACTGTTTGGTTCCAGATGAGTACAGATGCCAGCGACGGGTGGAAACGTGTTTATATTCCAATTACTAAGAGTGATGCTGAAGTTAAAGCTGCATGTGCTGACAATTTTAACATGTAATGAGCAACAGTCGTCTAAAAACGTAGCAGTTCTGGGATACCATTATATTTGGCTTTGTGTCAAAGAAGTGTTGGTCTTTAGGAGTAGCTGGCTTTGGCTCTGACTCACCGTTCTGGAACAAAAAATGAGCTTTTGTATTTTTTCAGAATTCCTTAAACCTTCTTGAAATATTGGCATCCTTTTCCCAGGCCCCTCGCTCTTGCACAGACTATTTTAGTGGGTGTAACGCTTCTAATCATTCATGTTAATGAACCACGTCCATGATTGGCTGACAAACACGCTTCTGTCTTCCAGTAAGCCTTTGCAAATGGAAACAAACTCACCCAGTGAGCTGTACTAGTTGGCTCAGTCACAAAGGATCATTGTAAATAATCATCTGTTTAGCCTGGATGCCTCAGGCTAATCTAATTAAGTTATTAAAATTTGTATTTTCTTTTGGATTTAACTTGGTGGGAGTTGCATCCAAAGAAAACAATGCTAATACTGTCCCCTAAATCTAAGCACCAGGATTTTTTTTTTCTATTAAATTATCACGTTTCACATCATTGCATTTAATGTCAGCTTCAGGAAAAAAATGAACAGTCAGAAAAATGCTGAGTGATGTCAAGAATTTTCTTAGTTTTCAGTTGGTTCAAGCAAGAATAACAGTGGCAGTGAAAAATTTGTCTTATAAGGTTTATAGGTTGAATTACCTACCAATATACTGGATACAATGTAACTAAAAATACAACTACAATACAATGTTTAGGACATTGGCCTTTGAATTCTCCTCTGGCCTTTCTCATGAGACTGCAGCAATCTAGCATTTTCAAATCCCATTTCCAGAAACGTTCGGTCACTGTCTGTAATCTGAAATCTGTAATTTTTCTTTATTCTGCTGAAATTTTATTTAACAGTTAAAAGGACAAAGAAAGATTTCCAGTTATCAATGACGTTTTACATATAAATAAATTTAGAAATTGATGCCTGCAACACACACACACACAAAAAGTTGTGACAGGCAAAATAAGACTGAAAAGGCTATACAGGTAACACACCAGGAAGTTTACACAATCAGCAGTTTAACTGGTAACAGGTGAGGTCATCAAGATTGATTATAAAAGGAGCATCCACCAAAGGCTTAATTTTTGCAAGAATGGATGGGTCATGGTTCACCACTTTGTACCAAACTTCGTGAAAGAATTGTCGATCAGTTCAAAGACAAAGTTTCTCAGTGCAAGATTGCAAAGAATTTAGATGATCTTTCACCATCTACAGTTCATAATATCATGAAAAGGTTCAGGGAGTCAGGGGAATTCTCGGTGTGTAAAGATCAAGGGCAGAAACTGCTGGTAAATGTGTGTAACCTTCGAGCACCAGGCTGTATTGCCCTTGTACAGCAGAATGATAGACAGTAGTTATAACTTAAGATCATACTTGGCAAACAGAAGCATAATGCACCTGTATCATCTCCATGTCCACAAACCTTATTTCCATTGAGCAACTCAGGCCCAGTCTGCAATTACAGCTCTTTCCTAGTACAATAGTGACTTAAACCATGTTATGGTGATGCCATGCTGTGAAGTGGAACTGCCAGATGGATTACTTCAGCCTTGGCCCACCTGTAAATATCCCCTTCAATTGTTCCCATTTACACCGTTCATTAGTACTGCATGATTGGCGTCTCTTTGTGCTGTGGCTGTTGTGCTGCCCGGACCACTGCTGGCTGGCAAAATCAAATTGTGGCCTTCACTGAGTTTGTGTTGACTGCTGAAGCGCAGGTCACACCATGTCTGTGGGTTTGTTTGTATGGAGTACTAACTGTTCCCCTCTTTTCACCATCCCGCTCTAACTTGCTCTCAGAGCATGAAGTCACTCCAAGCGCCTCTTATTTTCTCATCTTTTCGATCAATTAACAGAAAGTACAAGAGTCTGAGCCGGAGAGAGAAAGAGAATCTAACAAAATAACTCTTATTAGAACCATGACCACATATATTCAAATCCTGGAACAGTGTATTTTTGTCGAGCGGTTCATTGCCTAATGAATATACTCAATACATCTCATTGATTTTCAATGTGAGGTCCAGGAACCCCAGGGGTCTGTGAAACAGCCTGGGAGACCATGACAAGTCTTTCTCTATAAATATTGTCAACTTGGACCTAATGTTGACGGGACATTCAGGAACAGGAAGTTCTGTGGCTCCAATAAAAAGATGAAAATAATTAGTGAACACATTATTTATTATTTCAATAATGTTCATGAAATAACTCTCTGGGGGAGTATATGGAATTTATTTTATAGTTAATGTCATTTGTAGCTACAAAAGTAGAGAGAGAAACCCTTATTTTAATTGTGTCTATTATCTAACAGAAATACCTTATAGAATCTTCAAGATGTGACCTTAAAGATTAAAGTAAACATGTATGAAATCAATAGCTATGCTATAAATTTGGATCTATTCTAAAACATTATGTTAAAACTAAAATGTACAGTAAAATATATTTTTAAAAGATCTTTTTTGTTTTGTTTTGTTACCCATAGTATTCTAGTTGAGATTATGTGTTAAACTGAAGAACTTTAAATGGATGATACTGCTGAGTAAATTATGGGGAAACATTATGTAGCTTTATCTCAGACTTAAACAATAGCACAAAAGACTTTTCTTTTGTCAGGAAAGCACTTTTGTTTTATGTGTTCAGCATCATAAAGGCTTGGGTCACCTTCGGGAACACTACATATCTGCCAAAGAGGGGAAGAGTGTACTAGACCGTGCACCCAGATCCAACACACTCACAAATACAAAAGCCACATAACACTCAGAGCTTCTATTCCAGTCCAGCGTACTGACATTCTTATTCTCAAATATTGACTAAGCAAGAAAGTGGATGCTCTGGTATATTTATGGAGGAGGAGGTGGAGTAGCCCATCCCATGTTCCTGCTCTTTAGATTTCCAAACCTCTACTGCTGACTAGAACATTTCATCATGCTTATTCATCTCCATTACATCTCTCCTCCATAAGTAGCTTACCATCCGTCAAGCATTCCTGAGTTCGCTCCTCTGACATCACCTGCAGATCTATAGCAGAAACAGACACGTGTATCTGATATCGAGTCCCTGTTTTTTTGTGTATACAAACTATATAAAATGAAGCCCACGCAAGAGCAGCTGCACTGAGGCAGCTTTGTTCCTCACTGACTAGTATCCAAAGTCAGTCTCTGAACAGTGCTTGCATTGTGCGCTTCTTTTTTTTTCCATGAGTAAACCCCGGCTTGTCAACACAGCCTCCTCTGCCTGCAGGAGACGCGCGGGAAAAGCGAGCGTGGAGGAAAACTGCCGCCCTTGTGTCCACCGCTACAAAGAAAAGCACATTTATAAAGCTGTTTTTCTTTCCTGAATGAGCGTTGGATGTGCCAGATGTATATGCATTGTCTACAATGGGCTATTTTTTTAGTAATGAACTAATTTCCATGTCCAACTTATCCCATTCCATGTGGCGTTTCCTCTTTCCCTGTGGGAGAGTAGCGTGTGGGTGTGTTGCCTGGACCTGCTGGTTGCTAAGCATTTTATAGTACCTTCCCATTCTACCCATAGCAAGCAAATTAGAGGCCATTTGGATAGAATTTATCAAGCATGTCAAAAGAAGCCTTTGTGTCTTTGTTGGCTAAACAGAAGAGAATAGCCACTATTGTATTGTGGTGTAAGGATTGCTTCCATAGTCACTGAATAGCTAATTATCCCAGATCCTCCCACTGGAAGCACAGTCGTCCTGAAATACTTATGCTGTTAAATTCATCCTGCTTGTCTCTCTCATGCTTCCTATTGTGCCTTTAACCTTGCAATCAGGAAAAAAGGTAATAAACTGTACCACTGTCCTTGTCACTGGGGTAGTACCCTAAAAGTGTACAGATTTTCTATCTTTAGTAAATCTCTTCTACCTATAAAGTTCATGTATTGTAACTTTTAAAACTTTACTCTAAAATGTCATTACCAGTCCAAGTACCTGAACTAATTTAAAGGCACCCTATGTCCACATTTTCAGGTGAAATATACTCTACATTTTAAAGGTCTGTTTGTTTCCCGGGTTTAAATAGTGGCCATGAGAAGCATGTGTGTGTTCATTCACTTGGGCTGCTAGGCCCGAT
>JAOVVH010000002.1:6927425-6940556 GCA_028566435.1 Scorpiodoras heckelii
TGAACCTTATCACAGAATTTGATGTTTGGAAAGTTATTCACATTGAACAGACAGCTGAGATTGTGATAAGTGCTGCTGCCAGGAAATGATAAAATTGGCCGTGTGAAACAGTGTGGTGTTTGCTTTTACTGAGTGTAGTTACACAGAGCTTCACTAGTAGCAGTGCTACTAAAATGTATATAAATGTAAACGTTATGTCTGGATTTTATGTCTTTGGAAAGCTGCTTTGGGAAAATGTCCATCGTTAAAAGCACTTTAGAGTGATACAGTGGCAAAGCGTTTGAATCCAGGTGATGCTACAGCTGCCCACAGCCATGGGCCATGCTCTCAGGGAGGAAGGGGCAGCATGTGCTCTCTCCCATGTGAACTGGAGTGACACTGGCCAGTCATGGGTGTTTGTGGGCTCATAGATATGGAAGGTAGGCGGGAGCGGCAACAATTTGAAAAGAAGTGGCAGCTGGAGTCACGTGTCTCGGAGGAAACGCGTGATAGCCTTGCCCTCCCTGACCTTCAGCCTTGATATGACATTGGAGAAATCCCGATGAGTGGGACTAAATTAAGGGAGAAAATTGGGGGAAAATCCCCAAAAAATCAGCTTTAGAAATAAAATTTAATTAGAAATAAATTGAATTAATATGACTGGGAAAAGTTGCTTGAAATTCCCATCCATCTAAAGGTGGGGCATCTCATTAATTTACGGTGTCTCTTCATGATTCAGCCTCAGAGAAATGGGAGTCAGAGCTAAATGTGCACTTGGGTGAAGATTGGTAGACTGAAGAACATAAGAGAGTTCTTCCTCTACTTGCGCTCATTTGAAACTTGTGCACAGTGCGTACATGTGCAATGCTAGATTAGCAAATATTTCTTCAAACATAAACCCATCTTGTCCTCGATGTAGTGGTGAACCTACTGACGTTTTCCATATGTTTTGGACTTGTATGCCTTTAAAAAAAAGTTTTGGTCAAGTGTTTTCTCTGTTTTGTCTGAAGTTTTTGATTGCAATCTAAATCCTTGTCTATTGTTTGCATTGTTTGGAGTACCAGCCAACCCTCTGTCTTTTAATTTTACAGGAAATTAATGCCCTGGTTTTTACTTTGCTCTTAGCCAAGAGAAGGATTCTGATTGGATGGAAGTCCACATGCCCACCTCATATTCTCTATGGCTCAAAAACATTATGTATTTCCTAAGTTTGGAAAAGATTAAGGTTAGTTCGAGGGGGATGGCAGAGGGCTACGGACGGTTCTGGCAACCTTTTATTATCCATTTTAAACATATGGATGATCTCGATGCAGACTGAGGTTTTTTTTTTTCCTTTTCTTTTCTTCTCTCTATTTACGAATGGAGAAGGGTAGGGTGGGAGTTGGTAGTTCATTTCTAGTTTAATGTTTTTCTTTTGGGTTTTCTTAAATTATGTTGTGTTGTTCGGAAAAACTGCATAAAAAGACATTTTAAATAAAGAAATAAATTGAATTAAAAGTAGAACTTTAATTTCTGGCATAATCGGGTATAGTTGTACCCGCAACCTCTAAATTACCAGATAAGTTACATAATAATTTTGTCACTCGGCTCACCAAATTTATTCAAGAGAACTTGATCTCTTCAATCTTTACGATTACCACCAAATCTCCAACTCACCATTATCTCAGATTTTGTATAAAGTTATCATCTAACCATTTTTTCCTTTAATATGAAAGAATAACAAAGCAGTAATGTAATTCAGTCAGGTTTCCAGAAGCATCTAGGTATAAAATCAGCCCTGGCTAAAGTGGTAGTGATGTACTGCTTGCCTCAGATTGTGAATATGCTTCTGTTTCGGTTCTATTAAACATGAGTGCAGAATGCACTTTGATTTTATCTTGAATTTCATTCTGAATGACCCTTACATTTTAAATGAGTTTCTCTCAGATTCTTCAGGGGTGAGGAAGTTCACCAAATCCTTTTGATGTGTCCTGTCTGAATGGAAAGATCTTTCTTCTGTCATGAAGCATCAGTAACTCATTGCTTTCTCATATGTTCTTTCAGAGCCTTCATATGAGACTGTGAGCCCACTACTGTGTCCCCCACTTGAAAACTGCTCTCTGTCAGGACCTGACTGTCCTTCTGGCTTCCAGCAGGACCACAATGGCTGTCTACTCTGCCAGTGTCTTGGCAGTAAGTAAACTCCTGACGTCCCACACGACACCTAGGTTTTCTTGATCAAATCATATACATGATGTGTTCTGATCTGTACTTTAAACTCAGTATACAACCAAAAGATTGCAGACACTGAACCATTAGACTCATGTGAGGGTCTTCTCTAAACTGTTGCCTCAAAGTTGGCAGCACACAAACACACAATTGTATAAAATCTTTTATATCTGCAAGATTTTCCTTCACTGGAATCGACCCAAATCTGTGCCAGCATGACAGTTACCCAGTGCATGAAGCAAGATTCAGTTTGCCAAGGCTTGAGTGGAAGAACTCCTGCACAGAGCCCTGATCTCAATCCCACTGAACACGTTTAGGATGAATTTTAATTCAATTCAATTCAATTTTATTTCTAAAGCGTTTTTAACAATGGACATTGTCCCAAAGCAGCTTTACAAAGACAAAAAATCCAAACATAATTTTAATGCTGATGGCACCCCAGGCCTCCTCAACCAGCATCAGTACCTGACCTCATTCATGCTCTTGTGGCTGAATGAGCACATCCCCACAGCTAAACTTCAAGATCTACTTCAGAACCTTCCCAGAAGAATGGCGGTTATTGTAACAGTAAATTGGGGGACTAAATCTGGAACGGGGTGATCAAAAAAGCACGAGATTTATAGTCAGGTGTCCACAAACTTTAGGCCATATAGTATAGTTATATATAAGGCATGTCCACAGCAAATTCATTAACCAAATTACTTAAATAGAACTATAGGTAGAGATATACACTGAAGTACCAGAGAAACTGGTATACCAGTTAATAATTGGTAGGTCACCCACAGGCTCTTGGATCGAATGTTGCACAGTCCTCACATTGATGTTTGTTGAGGCCCCAGCATTGAATTCTGATGTTACTTGAGGCAGTGTTGAACACCTATCACGTGAAACAATTTTTGCCAGCTGACGTTAGTCATCCAGAGTCATCCAGAGTCTTTTTACGGCCACACTGCTCTCGTAAGTTCAGGTTTTTGCCAGAATTCTTGTAGTCATGGTACTCCCTTGAAATGCTCAAATGTGAAAATTCAAACTTTGCTTCTAATGCTATGACCCATCTCCTGAACTCCAACTGTTAAACTGCGTTGAAAATCACCAAATCGTGATAACCTGCCATTCTCATGACAGGAACAGCTCTAGAAGCTTCCATAGATGTCTGTCGCTTTATATACACACTGGCAGACGCAACTAATGATGTGTATAGGTGACGTTGCTGTGTATTTTGCATTGGCACCAGTGCCATTTTTTCTGGTACTTCTGTGTATGTGTCAGATAGAGTAAAAGGATCACTAACTACCTTAGATACAGTCTGACAGCATAGAAGATTGTTGATGGTCCACTTCAAAAAGCATATGTTTCTGTTTAAGTACACTCTGACTGTATACACATAGTGCTTATTCAAGACCTTTTCTAGGAGAAAGTTTATACTACCCTTTATAGGGCAATACTCAGCACATTCTATTTAAGCACATTAAAGCACATTCTAAGCTCCCTGGACAAAAAAACCTGTCTAATTATTTCCTTATACTTTGTTACTCCTCCCCATGCCTGAACAATGCTGGTACTGTCAGATTTGGTCCAGCACACCCTGTAGTATTATCTAACAGCTGATCATACATTGGTGTTATGCTACTTTCATTGAATTTATAGTAAGGCACTGATTTAGGTGGATATGACTAAGCATTAATTAAGTGCATTCTGTTTTGACTTTTCAGATGACTCATGCCCCAAACTGTCCAGCTACTGCAATAAGCAATGCACCATGGGATATGAGAAGGATGACTATGGTTGTGAAGTATGTGAGTGCAGCACACCCTCCGAGTGTAGACCTCTGACCTGCAGAAAGACCTGCCCCTATGGCTATGTGTAAGTCTACTGAAGCCTCAGATTGTTTTCTTAGTCCAGTCTAGGTATGTTTTTGCCTACCTCTAACCAAATGACCACTGTAACATTCATCTCTGTTGCTGTGGATGGTCCCACACGCATGCTCAAGATTTACCCGTGCTTCAGTCCGTAATTTTACTTGGATACCATGAACTTGCACCTAATAAATGCTCATATTGAACATCCTTTCAACACACTAGGTTCTGTTTAACTTTCTAGTATACCCAGAAGAGGATAATTTCCCTTTTCAATCTGTTTCTTCAGCATGTTGCGTCATGGATTTTTGCCTTGTTGCTGCCAACTCTGGCTTGCTCAACAGGGATCAAATCTACATCTGGATTTCTGAAAAGCTGTTTGTGTCGGTGTCTACAAACATCAAGCATCTCTGTGATTCAAAACAACAAATATTTAGCATCACAACCTATAGTCCAATGACTATGACAATGGTTTGACACAGGGAAAATTGCATTAGTAATCATCCAAGGTTTTATGTGATCCCTAGGGACTGCAAAATAACATACTAAAGGTATACCATTATATACTTAGTGGATTAAGGTAAAGTCAGGGGTCGAAATTTAGGTACCCTTACCCCAAAGTGACTTTTTTTTTTTATCCAAACAGACTCAACTGACCAAATTGAAACATAGCATGACTGTAGGCCTACATGTAATCTTCATTCCATGTCCTCATCCAACTGTTGTGCCGACGTTCGCACAAACGACTCTGCACTCTGAACATTCTAGGGAGCAATCAAGTCTTTGACGACAGTATTTGCAGCGCAAAGTGCCACAACCTGACTTGCAATCGCAGTGCACAAGCTTGAACAAGGATTGAGGAGCAGGGTCCTGGTCAGAATGCATGAGCATAGGTCATGAATCTTGGATCCTCTAGCCCAGTGGTGTCCAATCTTATCCACAAAGGGCTGGTGTGGTTGCAGGTTTTGCTTCCAGTCAAGCATTCACACCTCATTCCACCTGTTTTTAATCAGTGGATCTAATCAGTGGAGCTTGACTTTCAATAGTGTGTGGCTTCTGCTTGGTTGAAAACCTGCACCCACACTGGCCCTTTGTGGATTCAGTTTGACACCCCTTCTCTACACGTATCAAACTTATAACAAATTATGACATCATAGATACCACACATTTGTAAAAGGAACACTTTGTACCCAATTTAGATGTGGCTACATGTATAAGACATTAAAATACCCTGTGATAAACTGTTTAATTGGAAAGAATGACCCCAGAAACATAAGAAAAGAAACAACATATGTTTGTTAAGTATACAAAGACCCTTCAATATTAACACCATATTACCCAGACCGTCTCACTCTAAAATGTCAAACTTTGCTTTTGACCTTTGAAAAAGTATTCTTTACTAAATCCATGAAGTTACAATTTACATGTTGCAGGATGGCATTAGGACCAATACAGTCTATGAAACATTACTATTGCAGTTTCTCCTTCGGGTTGCGACCTTTTTGGGTTAGATTCACTGGACTGTTAATATCTTAATGAAAGTGCTCTGGTATTTAATCCATGGTCTGAGAAGACTCTTATGGAAATGCGAATGATGGGATATTCACTGAAGGCCTCAGGGGATGATACAAGCAGGAAGCACAGGCTTCATCCCACACTGAGATGCAGTTTTCTGGGAATAGATTAATAAACCAGAGTACATTTAGCCTTCTGTCCAGCTGTCTTACACTCTTAAATCTTTATACTGGCCCATGAAGAGACAAGGGTCTGCTTTTAATATGTTTGTTTTTTGAGTTTTTATAAGTTTGATGCTTCTACGACCTCTACAAATATGATAAAAGAGTACTTGGGAATCAGAATCATATGTATTGGCCAAGTATGTTGACATATACAAGGAATTTGGTTCCAGTCATTGATGTCTTTCTAATAATACAAAAAATATAAAGACAATATATATACATAATGTTCTTATAGCCAATGCACAATATATAAGCAATATACAGCTATTTACAAAGCAAAAAGTATCAGTGCAGTACAGATGTGTGGTGACGTAAACAAATGAATGCTTTGAAAAAACTGATTGCAATTCTTTCGCCTAACAGTCCAGAAAATGGGCATTGGAAGGTCATTAGGGCTTCAATTGCCTGTTGCATGCTGATAGCAAATAAGAAATGGTCTGGTGCTGGCTTACACTCAATGCTTCATTTAGCCCACATACTACCATGAATTCTGAAATCTGAGTCAATAAAGCCACCATGTCTCAGAGCAAAGCTTACAGCTGGCCACGTCTGAGTGTTACTTGCATTTGGGTCATTTTGGGCGCAGATTCCCAATACTATTAAAAACCTAAAGTGTGTCTGCTTACAATTTGGGGAACTTTTGGCCCAAAATACACTTGCAACTGATTTATTGGCCCTTATGTGCCAATTAGGCCCAGAATCTTCAACTTTCTGGAAAGAAGAGTCTCAACAGCATGACTGTGACAGTATGTTCATGCTGAAAAATATAAGGCCTAGTGTGCATCAGTGTACAGAGGGCATGTTGTTTGAACTAAACATTTGGCGCAGTACAGCGTACAGGGCTTCTGCACAATAGGGGACTTAAATCGTTTCCCCTTCTCAGTGGAACAAAAATATCATCTGATCGGACAGGCTCTAACAGGGCCATTGGAAGGGGCATGGTGGAATTTGTCGAGCCAGCAATAGCCCCTGGTGAAATTCCACATCCCGACATTAAACAAAGCCTGTTTTCGAAAGGTCACAGGATGACCTGTCTCGGTGTTTGTCCACGGCACTGTCCAATGACTTAATACATGCAATAAGTAAGGAAAAACTCACTGCTCCTGCACCAACCTGGACACGATGTACAAATGTGCAAAGATGCTATTCATGAAGGTGGGGCAGTGATTAATGAAATTAAGTTATCAGTGAGCAGTGTATTAGAAGAAACGGATGAGAAGGTGTAGGAGATTTACTTTAGCATACATAGCAATAAATGGTTGAATAAGTCACAAATGAGTGGCACATACTTGAGACAGATTAGTGATGAACATATATAAATGCGTCTTAAAGGTGCGTCTCTTTTGCACAAATGTTACACAGTATTTGTTGATGCACCTTTTCTTATCTGAACCTGTAGCAAATAGATGAATAGTATAGTTAAGGGGACTGGGAAGACTGTAGGCTTTGTTAGGGATGGAATTCTGCATGCACCACATGGATCTTGCAAAATTCAGGGTGCTGCTTTTATCTGGACTCTTCAAAGAGAAGTAATATAGTAGGGAAGAAAGCAGAACCATATGCCCTGGTGTTTCTGGGCTTGACCATCTGGCTTCAGGGTCTTTCCAGTGTACCATTTATAATTAGCAGCTGGGCCCAGAGCACACAGACTTGTATGCTCATGTGTACAGATTGCTCAGAACCTGTTGATTCTTAAAGGTAGGTCCAATAGGTATGACTGGATTTATGAACATTATATGTTCATACTGTGAGATTTTACATTGTTCCCTGATGAGACTGCACTGCATGGCTTGGTTTGTTAGTTCACTGTTGGCTTGGTTTCCAAAAGACCTAATGGCTATCTGTTACAATCACTTGGGCTGGCTAGATAAGACACCTGCTGGTAATTTTGCTGGATTTTTTGCTTGCAGGGGGCATGCCGCAGCAAGGGACATGTGAGAAACTACTGAGTGTTTGTGATGAAAGGCAAATAAAGACTAAACTTATAAGATAGGGATGTAATGCATCCTTAGTCATTTGGTTTGCAAATGTCTTAGGCACCCTACAGTTTTTAGGTATAACTTGTGTTATTAATGTTTGGTTTGTGTTTTTTTAGTTCTGCCAAACATTACTTTTACAACAAAAAATTTTATGTTACAAACAAAAATTTTGTATATCAGTAATGAAAGCAACACATTAAATAACAGAGCACTTTTCACACAAAAAAAAAACAAAATGAAGGCTGCTGGGGTTTGCATGCAAAAAAAAGAAGTAAATGTGACAGTCAAAGTCTCCAGAAGAGCTGTGACAGATTCTCCAAGACACCCAGTAAAACCTACCAGCTAATTACTGTACAGTACGATGCATAAGTCTTAGACACATGCAAAAACTCGCTGTAAAGAAAAGATGCCTTCGAAAATAATGATGTTTCTACATGAAAGAAAACACTATAAAGTGCAGTAAACAGTATTAAACTAAAGGAAGTCTATATTTGGTGTGCCTTTTTTCTTAAACAGTGTTCCCAGGTACAATGTGTGCAGTTTTATAAGGAAATTAGCTTTTAAGTTTTATTGAGTGTCTTGGAGAATCTGTCACAGCTCTTCTGGAGACTTTGACTGTAACACTTATATCTTTTTTGTATGCAAAACCCAGCAGCCTTCATTATGTTTTTTGTCTGAAAAGTGGTCTGTTATGAAATGTGTTGCTTTTGTTATTGACATACAAACATTCTTTTGTGTAACATAAATTTTTTTGTTGGAAAAATAACATTTGGAAATATAAAATCTTTTTGTATTGTCACACTTACTTCTTTTTTTGCATGCAAAATCCAGCAAGTTGTGACAGAGGCAAAATAAGACTGAAAAGTTTCTACAAGTAACAATGGATGGTTCCATATTTAGCAGTTTAACTGTTAACAGTTGAGGTCATCAAGATTGCATATAAAAGAAGCATCCACAAAAGGCTCAGTCCTTAATGCACGGATGGGTCGTGGTTGACCACTTTGTGCCAAACTTCATGAGAGAATTGTCACTCAGTTCAAACACAATGTTTCTCAGTGTATGATTGCAAAGAATTTAGGTCTTTCACCATCTACAGTTTATAATATGAAAAGGTTCAGGGAATCAGGGGAAATCTCGGTGTATAATTGCCAAGGGTGGAAACAGCTGCTGAATGTGTGTGACCATCGAGCTCTCCGGTGGTATTCTTTGACAAACCGTCATGCTACTGTGATGGACACAGCCACATGGGTCTGGGAGTACTTTGGAAAATTATTGTCACTTAACACAGTCCACAACTGTATCAAGAAATGAAAAATGTAACCTGAAACTGTATTATTCATTGAGGAAGTCATATATTAATTTTGCACAGAAACATCAGCAAGTTCTCTGGGCCCAAAGTTATCTGAGATGGACTGAAGGACAGTGGAAACATGTTCTGTAGTCAGACAAGTCCATGTTTCAGCTTGTTGTTGGTAAAAACGGAAGTGAGATTGTTACAAATGAAATGTGCAAAAACCAGCATCTGTGATGGCATGGAGGTGCCGTCACAGATGCTGTACATCAGTGCCCACAGCATGGGGGATCTGCATATATATGTGAAGATAGCATTGATGCAGAGGATTATATTGGTATTTTGGAGAAACATATGCTGTCATCAAGACAACATCTTTTCCAGGGAACTCGATGTCTATTTCAACAGGACAATGCCAGGCCTCATTCTGCATGAGTTATAACAGCGTGGCTTGACTGGCCTGCCTACAGTCCAGATCTGTCTCCTAGTGAAAATGTATGGTGCATCATGAAAAGGAGAATCAGACAACAGTGACCACAGACTGTTGAGCAGCTTAAGTCTTGTGTACAGCAAGAATGGACAAAAGTTCTACGTGCAAAACTGCAACAATTAGTATCTTCAATTCCCAAACGATTAAAAAGTATCATTAAAAGAAAGGTGATATGACCCAGTGGTAAACATGCCCCTGTTCCAATTTTTGTGAGGATTTTTGATATGTAGAACCATTATACCCCTGGAAACATTGGTAAGCACTGGGGAATAAAACATCAGAGGTAGAAATGCCAGCAGTGTCAGCTCTGTGAATTCCACCTCTGTTAGATGTACAGAGATGGCTCATCCTCAGCTACATCACTCATGTAAACTAGTGATTTGCTGAGGCCTTGTTTAAAAACAGTTTGCACAGGTTTGTTTTGTATTTGCCTGCAATATTTGCCTAAGGAATTGACTTTGATTCCCAAAGTATAAACGAACTAATAGTCTGATTTAAGCCATCTTCACCATGACCAGGCAATTACGTGAATGGACGCTGTATGTTCACGTTAATGTGTTTTTTGTTTGTCCCACTTTGTTTGATTTGACTGCATGAAAGCAAAAACATCCCTCTTGCATGACTTTTTTTTGTTGCATCCCACGTCACCCCAGTCCAGATGTGTATACCTCTAGTCTCAACCAGATGCCCTGTGAACATATCTGGCATGCTTTCTTTAAAATAACCAAAAAAAACAGAAACAAATAAAAAAAATCAACCCATAATAGTGCAGCTTTATTTGTATCTGTATTTACGTGTTTAGTAAACCTCCGAACAACAAAAACAAATTTGATATCAACGTGCATTAAGGAAGGCTTACTTGTGTCAATGTCTCAAGTAGCCTATACTTACTTTAGTATTTTCTTTTATTTATGAACACCAGGCTAACTGGTGACTAATGTTAGTTTCCTGCCCTTTAAGAGTGTGATTGTATTTCCGCAGGAGAAATAAACATGGCTGTGAGATGTGTCGATGCATTAAGTGCCCCCCCTTTACATGTGATAAGCAGTGCAGTGATGGCTATAAGCAGAACAGAAAAGGCTGCAACATCTGCCTCTGCAAAGGTGAGTGATTGCTCAAAGCCTCATGTTGCTAATCGATTTATTAGTTGTTATTAGGTGTCATTATTATTATAGATATTATTAGGAGATGTTGAAAGGGCTGCAGTGGTAGCCCAGTAGGTTAGGACACCGGGGTGCCGGACTCTGTCCCAACACCCCGCTTAAGGGGGAGGCTTGCGTCAGGAAGGGTATCCGGCGTAAAAACTGTGCCAGACCAAGATGCGGTCTTGATCCGCTGTGGCGACCCGAAGGAATGGGAGCAGCTGAAGGAAATACATATATTAGGAGACGTTGAAGGAATACTTGAAGCATGGGGAGAAGTAAGGAAAGCTTCCTAATGCTTCTCATTATATGCAAATCAGTTTGACTGAAATTTTTGGCAGGTTTTTTGGGTGAAGCCTCAAATTATATTACATTCCAATTTAATGTAGAGAACTTTCTGAAGCCTCTCTGATGCTATTAGTTTTCAGGTATGATCCCTAGATATCAATTTAAGCAAATGAAATGGACCTTTTAAGAGTTTTTAGAAAAGATATATATATTGTAAATCAGTATGGGAACTTCAGTGGGTCTTAATGTACATGGCTGAATAATGGCTTCTGCTGATGGCCAGAATGCAGAATGCAGAAAGCGGTGACAGATACGATATAGAGATATGAGTATTTTCTTTCAAAGTACACTTGGAAAAGTTTCATCACATCCTTCCAGTTCCTCTGTGAGAAACAGAGGTCTGTACTGGAACATTGACTGTTTCTTTTCAGCCAGCACCATTAAAGTGTCCTTTTTTTCTCTTTTTTACAGATTTTTTAAAAATAAATGGCTGAATGAAAGCAGCTCAGCGTTCATGACGGTTTAAAAGAAAACTCATATTAACAAAGCCAGCTTGAGCTTGTTGTTTATTCTTATTAATTCATTTAAATGCTTCAGTTCCTTATTCATAATTAATTATTTCCAGTCCTTTCTTTTAAGTATAGACTTGTAGAACAAAGTGCGGCTATTTTGAAACATCTGGATCAGTTCCTTGTCCTTTCTTCCTGTTAATAAATAAATGCCTATTTTGGGACAAAACAAACAAACGCATATCCGGGCCTCCGACTTGGTTTACATGGCACTGTTGTGGAATTAATTATTGTTAAAGTATGTGTTCTTTCAGTTGAGGTAAAAATGTAGGACATATTTTGGGTCAAAATTAAAACAGGTGTTTTGCAAAAACAAAACAAAAAATCCATTTATGAATACATTTCAGTTTGTCAGTGGTAATAGAGTTGAATAGAACAAGAGTGAAGTGTTCTTGTAAATAATAAAGGTCATGCCAGAAAAAATATCCACCTCCAAATCCTTAATAAAAAGACAGGGGAAAATCAGCCTCCATTCTGCTTAAAATATTTTTAAAAAACAGTAAAATGTTTTTTTTTTCTCTTCAGAGAGTGAGCGTGGTGTAAGTAGCACCACTTCTCCTCCAGTCCATAGCCTCTGTCTGACCGCAAATGGCCAGCAGTTTGAAGAGGGTGAGAGCTGGCATGACGGATGCAGGGACTGTTACTGCCATGCCGGACGGGAGATGTGTGTCCTCATCTCCTGCCCTGCACCCAGCTGCACAAATCCTGTACTCAGGCCACACCAGTGCTGTCCCAGCTGCGAGGGTATGTATAAACCAGTACAAAAGGTTGACACATACGTTATAGTCAGAATGATTTATTAGTGTAATGATGGATTTAGTACAGTTCTGAGGTGAGCACACAACAATTTTGTGTCAGTTTTTGATATTTGCTGTTGGAAAGTGAAAGAAAAAACTGACTGTTGCAAGTCATTGCAAGCTAATTTTCATTTCTGCCTTCCTGTCATTAACGTAACATGTTTTATTAGGCTGTTTTTGCAGCATAATTGTGTCCTTCATATTTGGGCTAAAAAACACTTAACAGTAAGAGTTCTCTGAAAAGCTAGTATTAAATGGTTCTACTTTTGCATAAAAACTTTTTTTAAAAATTTCAAGACAGCATTGCTATACGCGGGTCTCCCGCAGGATCATGGGGGGACCGTTGCACGTTGCATGTTTGTTTGAGGTCACATCATAAGGCAATGGAGAATTAGGTATGAAACAAATGTGAACACATCTGGAAACAAAGCTTCTACTGCTGAAAACTTAAATTCAGTTCAAATTAATTCAATTTTATTTCTAAAGCACTGTTAACGATGGACATTGTCCGAAAGCAGCTTTACAAAGCCATAAGATCCAGACATAATTTATAGGTTTTATCCCTTACTGTTATCCCAAATGAGCAAGCCGATGGCGACGGTGGCGAGGAAAAACTCCTTCAGAAGTTAAGAGGAAGAAACCTTGAGAGAAACCAGACTCAGAAGGCAACCCATGCTCATTTGGGTGACACAAGATAGTACGGTAATAAATGTGCTATTGGACAATGAAACTGAAACACCTGGTTTTAGACCACAATAATTTATTAGTATGGTGTAGGGCCTCCTTTTGCAGC
>JAOVVH010000002.1:6945914-6961080 GCA_028566435.1 Scorpiodoras heckelii
TGCATATTCAGAGTTACCTGTTTCACATTTAAAAAGGGAAAAAAAACAACTTTTGCACACTCTTTGATTAGTTTTGTCATTTTTTTCCTCAAGATTTGTGTTGCTTTTGGAAGCAGAAGCAGAACAATTACACCCCTGTTCATATCAACAAATTACAATGCTTTTAGTAGTGCCATGGTCAGGGCATTGAGTTTGTTCTAACAGGAAAAAAATACCCTACAACCAGCTCGCATAAGAATAAACATGTATACGAAGTAGAGGCTGGGGCTGATTTTTTTTCTAGCTCATACAGTACATTGTTACCTGTTGTATCAAGAGTGAATCTAGGTTTAGCATCAATTGGGACTAATGTATTTAAGCCTGCTTCACTGACACATCCATAACACATCAGCAGTGATTAAGAAAGTGCATGTGAATTACAATACTGTACTACAGACTGTGAATGGAGTGGACTACAATCTTGATTTCATTTTTTTCCCCCTGAAATGTCTTTTGGAGGAAAAATAGCAAGCACAGCTTTTTTTTGGTGTTTTTTGTTTGTATAATAGTGTTATGACTATACTGTGGGACCCTGTGCCATAAGACTCAGTAGTATTTCAGCATTTACTATTGAGGTAGAAGGATTTTAGTTTTCCCATGTTGCAAATGAATATCTCTGACCTCTACACCACTGTTTTTTGTTTCTTCTGTTCCCAGATGTTACAACAACCTCGGCGCCCGTCATGACTACAACAAGCAAACCTAAAAGCAAAGCCAGTGACACCGTTACGATCACTGAGAGTGAAGTTTGGATCACCGTGCATACAGTAGTTCCTGTTACAGGTAAAAGCGTAGCACTATAAACTACCAGTATAATGAATGTCACTTACACCAATCCCTTACAAGAGCCCTGAAACTTGAGCTGGGTGAAATGGCAAAACTGAGGTTCTTGATGCTCTGGGGATTTTTCACCATTCTCTGTTCTAACACACCCGAGTTATAAAGGGCTTGATTAGCTGTGGGTTGATTTGGGTGCATTAGGGAGGCTCAAGAGCATGGAGTCCCCATGACTGGAACTGAGAACCACAAATGTAGGTCATGAAAATCCCGGCCTGTACTCAGTCAAGCAGTGTGACATAGCCAGAAGGAGAGGTGCCAACATCTACAGTTTAGCTGTAACATTTACATTTTTTGATCTCTCACCATGTCGACATGCAAAACAACTCTTTTTCTGTTTTTTTTTCCCCAACTAAAGCAGTGGTGAGACCAAATCAGCAGAAAAGCCAATTCACTGAAAGGGCAAAGACAAGGGACCTGAAAGATGCATAATTGACATTAATATTGGTTAGCTTTGTTTTGCATTGACTTTAACCATCTTTAACCCTGGAACTTGTGAGAACTTAGTAGTGGGTGGGACTGGTGTTAAAAACACTGGAGGAACTACTAATTATTAAGTAGCTATAACACTGCACGTTTGCTTCAGGGTTTTCTTAATGCTCCTTGGTGAACAGCAAAGTTCACCTGCCTGGGCATTTGTGGTCGTTTCTGTCTGCTTGATAGGAATTTCCTGTTTGCAAATTTGAGACAAGTGCAGAATAATTAATCGAGCATGTAATAGAATGAAACCCCAGTGATGTCACTTAATAGATTGACTTGCAAAATCCAGATGGAGGGCAGGAAGTGAAATGCAGAATGGACGAGATGGAGGAAAACCCATAATGTACTAGTTTAGAGTATGGTCTGAGAGAAAGGTGTAAACAGAAAATCACAAAATTTGTTGGAGGTGATCCTTATGTTATGAAGACAAGCGAAGTTTCAACTGAATTGAAAGACTTTGCTTGCTACCATGGCAGTAGATATAAGCGAGTATCTTATCCTCCAGACATCCTTCTACTCAAGAAAACAAATGAGAGCATACAGGAGCATATGGATGCACCCAACTTTTTTAGTTAGCGGTTGGGTCCACAACCTCGGTATCAAGGCACAAACATTGATACCTCTCGATGTTAACATTATTTACTTAACATAGGTTAACCACTTTCAAAGGTAGTTAGCTACATAAGCATAGCCACATAAGTTACGCTACAAACCCGCACAAGCCATTTTTGCATCAATTTCCTTCCTTATGAACAACAAATTTGGTACTCAATAAAAGCTCCTCATGGTTTGCTGGGCATTTTGACAGCTTGTTATAGTGCTTCCTATGTAGAAAATCACTTCCTGCCCACGGTTTGCGAAACAGCAACGCAGTGACATGACGTCACATGCAAACAAGCTATTGAACCATTAGAATGTGAACAACTTAAAATAAAATCACATTTAATCTGAAACTGTCATCTTTTCAAGATGGTAGAAGTCTGAGTGAGGAAGTCCCAGCCGAAATGGAGATGTCCCTCATCTACCAATCAGCAGCCTGGATTCTGGCCGCCCTCCTTCTGTCTATAGTCATATTTTTTATTGTGGCTCTGCTCATTAACAAGAAGAAAAACTGTGTGCAGATGTCCTGTTACGATGCACCCAAAAAGGTAAGCACGTTCTAAGGATTTGTTTCTACAGTCTCAGCTATAAACACTGGCCAAGAAAAGACTATTATAGACAGTCAAGTACTGTACATTAAGTGTATTTTTTATAGATGGAGAATGTCCTAGGTGTTTGTCATTTGTGCAGCTGTAAATATAATTTATGTATTTATTCATCATCAATGATGTCAACGGTGATTTATTAGAAGACAATTCATAAAGTCATCTTAGCATCACCCTCACAACTTCTGTATAAAGGGAAATGTATTTATTCTTTTCCAGCTAAATGTATGCCACTCACAAAGTGTGACATGCTTAAGCTGAAAAGCTGCCAGGGTTTTCCTCCTCTACTAAAGGTGAGCAGTGTTCCTTAATGAAGCCTTTTTTTGTTACTTTTCCTTTTTCCCTCTACAGACCGTAATCCTAAAGAAGCATGTGAACAAGAACTCGGTTGTGTACGCAGAACCGTCCAAGGAGAACATGCTCCAGAGCATGAAGAACGACTGCAGCATGACCTTCTCACCAAGCACGAGTTTGCCCTATGGGGAGCGGATCAGCATCCCGCGGGCCAAGCTGAGCAACGGACACGCGAGAGTGCAGCGTTAAGGCCTCCTGCTGGATTACAGGATATTTCCTTTCATCCTTTTTTGGTTTCCTACACATCCATGGAGTTCACTGAGCAACTCACACCACATGCCAAGGATTCTTGTGCCTTCCTTGAGAAGGATCTTTGGTGTCCAGTTGAAGAAAGAAGTATTGTGAAACCTTGCTTCTTACTTTTTTTTATATCGCTGTTTTTCTTTCCTCCTAGCCCTTTCTTGGAGTGGTAAATTCTTCTCATAGCTCTCAGGAGCACAAGGAGAAGGAAAAAAAATGTATTTGGACATGAGGCAATAAAAGTCCATTCTGGAGAGATGCTGGAATTGAGTTTATAAAAACTTTGACTGATTATTGCTACAGACTTCTGCATCAAAATACAATTCCGATTTACTTATTTGGATATCCTTTATTATGCTTTCTGCTAGAAGTTTACAACCAAGGTGTGAGTTTGCTAAAACTTGACTGCGGTATGTACAGTGGCCCAAAATGGAGGGCAGCTACTTGGCTGATTCCTTTGTGGACTTTAGCAGGATAAAAATGAACAGACTGGAAATTACTATGACTAAACTACATTCATGGACCACTTTATTCAGGACACCTGCATCGTGCAACTATTCAATCAGCTAGTGCATAAAATCATGCAGATGTAGGTAAAGAGCATCATGTTCACATCATAATGCGGGGGGAAAAAGTGATCTCAGTGACTGATTTCGGTGACTTTGGCATGGCTGTTGAGGACAGATGTGCTGGTTTGAATATTTTAGAAATTCCTGTTGGAGTAATCTCCTGTTGGAGTAAAAACACTGACTCATCTTCCAAACTTCAGCTATCATTTGTCATTGAGCCTCTGCAAACTGTAGACTCAGATTTCTTTACTTGGCTGACAGAAGCGAAACTGAATGTCATCTTCTGTTGCAGCTCGTTCACATTAAGGTTTGATGTGTTGTGCATTTTGACATACTTTTCTGCTGACCATGGTTGTAAAGAGTGGTTATTTAAGTTACCATAGGCTTCCTGTCAGCTTGAACAAGTCCAGCTGTTTTTCTAAGCCCTCTCTCTCATCAACAAGGCATGTCTACCCACTCTCTCTGGATGTTTTTTCCCCACACAATTCTGTGTAACCTCTACTACGAAAATCCCAGATGATCAGTTTCTGAAATACTGAAACCAGCTGTCAGTGAGCCTCTGCCCACTGTAGTCTCAGATTTCTCTTGTCAGTGAGCCTCTGCCCACTGTAGCCTCAGATTTCTCTCGTCAGTGAGCCTCTGCCCACTGTAGTCTCAGATTTCTCTGCTTGGCTGACAGCAGCGAAACTCAATGCCATCTGCTGTTGAAGCTCATCCACCTTAAGGTTTGATGTGCATTTTGGCATACAGCGATTAGCCATAATATTAAATCCACCTGTCTAATATTGTATAGTACTGTATAATAACTGTATTGAGATCTGAGGAATTTGGAAGCCAAGTCAACACCTTGAACACTTTTTCATGCTTCTCAGTTCATTCCTGAACAATCTTTGCAGTGTTATCCCACTGAAAGTGGCCACTGCCATTAGGGAACACTGTTGCCATAAGCTGGTGTACTTGGTCTGAAACAATGTTTAGGTAGGTGGTACATGTCAAAGTAAAATCCACATGAATTCCAGGACCCAGGTTTTCCCAGCAGAACATTGCCCAGAGCAATACTTTGCCTCCACCAGCTTGCCTTCTTCCCACAGTGCATCCTGGTGCGATCGCTTCCCGAGGTAACTGACATACAAGCACACGACCATCCATATGATGTAAAAGAAAACGTGATTCATCAGACGAGGCCACCTTCTTCCATTGCTCCATGGTCCAGTTCTGATGCTCACGTGCTTATTGTAGGTGTTTTCAGTGGTGTACAGGGTTCAGCATGGGCTCTCTGACCAGTCTGCAGCTAGGCAGCCACATACACAGCAAGCTGTGATACACTGTGTGTTCTGACACTTTTCTGTTATAACCAGCATTAAATTTCCAGCAATTTCTGCCACAGTAGCTCTTCTGTGGGATCAGACCAGACAGGTTTGCCTTCAATCCCCATGCACATCAGTGAGCCTTGGCTGCCCATGACAATGTCACCGGTTCACCTGTTGCCCTTTCTTAGACAAATTTTGGTATGTACTAACCACTGCATAACAAGAACACCACACAAGACCTGCAGTTTTGGAGATGCTCTGACCCTACTGTATAGCCATCACAACTTGGCCCTTGTCAGAGAAGCTCAGTTCCTTACACATGCCCATATTTCTCACTTTTAACACATCAACTTTGTGTGCTCACTGTTATTCAATGCCTAATACATCCCACCCCTTGACAGATGTCATTGTAGTGAGATAATCAATGTTATTCACGTCACCTGTCAGTTAATGTTATGGCTGATCTGTGTACTTTTCTGCTGACCATGGTTGTAAAGAGTGGTTATTTAAGTCACCAAAGGCTTCCTGCGAGCTCGAACAAGTCCAGCCATTTTTTTTTAGCCCTCTCTCTCTCACCAATAAGGCATGTCTGCCAATAGAACCACCACTGCCACTCTCTGGATGTTTTTTTCCACACCATTCTGTGTAACCTCTACTGTACAAAAATCCCAGATGATCAGCAGTTTCTGAAACACTAAAACCAGCCTGCCTGGCTCCAATGCCAAAATCACAGTCAAAGTCTATGAGATCACATTTTTCCTCCGTTCTAATGTCAGACGTAAACATTAACTGAAGCTTGTGACCTGCATCTGCATGACTTTATGCATTGTGACACTGTGACATGATTGGCTATTGGAAAACTGCATGGGTGTATTAGTGCTCCTAATAAAGTGGATGGCGAGCGCATATATTGAACAAACAGCAGAAACTGAATCCACCAATAGGACGGGGTATTCAGAATCTCTGGTTTGTCTAATAATTTTATGTTTGTTTTTTTACTTATAAGTGTATTAATTGTAGTCTTAGTGACTTTTATGATTTCTGTTAAGGCTTCCTTAAGTAGTAAGATGTCTCAATTAAGACCCTAGACTAAAAATCCATTCCAGTGTCAAACTCTGAGTGTTAGAATCCATCTACAAACATATCCTCAGCATCTGGTGAACCAAAAATAATAATAATATTAATAATAATGTTTTCAAGTCAACCATTTATCAAATCCAATGAGTGCACTGACAATGAGCTTAGAGAATTCAGGCTTTATCTTTTCATTTTTTTTCATCCGTGCATGCCAGCACATATTTTATTATTATTATTATTATTTTTAAAGATATTTCCTTTTCCCATGTAGCCTGTAAGACATAATCAAATAACTAGATGATAACTCTGTCACTTGGATCTACCATTTGTGCCTATTTCAATACTCAACCATGATCAAAATAATGATAAGTATTTAGGCTGTGTCAAGAATTATTATCCACATGATTGATGCAGAACAGGCAGGTTGTATTATTAGGGTCAGTTGCTTACCAAAAATTTGCTAAATATTCCAGGAAAGACTGATGAACAGACAGGGGTTTATGGTTTCTATCAGGATGGTAAACCGCTTCAGTAAAAAGTGTTGCTATTTGGGTTTCACTGCCAAGGGTAAAACCCAAACCTAGAGCCCAAGAGTGTTACACAATACATTCAAAGGACGATTTGACTCCATAAGGAGTGTTGCAACTTGGGGGCATGAAAAAAATAACATGGAAGGGAGATGAAACAAAGCAAGACCAATTTTAGGTCAAGTTGATAGCTGTTGGCTTAAAATGATGATGGACATTTTAGGGTTGTATTTCATTAATGTAAAAAGGTAGATGAACCATAGATGAAGAGTACATTATTTATTTTTTCAAACTGTTTATTTATTTATACTGAACTATAGTTTGAGTAGCAAGAAATTTGTGTTGTTTGGATGTTGATGTTGGCAGAAACCGTATTAGCCAAAGCTGCTGTACATTTTTTGACTTTGTAAAACATTTCCATTTCTGTCTGCTTTTTGGAAAAGGAATAAATATATTGTGTGATTCCTGTGTCATGGGTGTTCATGTTCAGACTGTTTTATTACTCCGGCTACCACTGATAAAATCTGATCTTGATCATTTAATTTGCAAGATGAAGACCAGCAGCAGTAAATCTATAGAGATTTGTGTCAATACATTTCACATTTTCATTCTGCTTCTATACACATTCAAAATAAGGAAACATTTCTGTAAGGAAAAATACAGTTTAATGTATTTGTTTTAGCATTTATAATACATCAAGTGTTAACACTACGGAAATCTTCATAGTTCTCTGTTTTGGAAAATAAAGATTGACATGATATCACTATGGTGAGAATTCAGACTGGGGAATGGTGTAATGCAGAGGCTCAAACCTGGTAATAATTACTGGACCCCTGTGACACTGAACAATCTGTACCTTTGGCAGAGATGTAAACTGCAGTCATTACCAATAAAAAGAAAAAGACTCTTTGAATATAAATTGTCTAGAATGGTGAATGACGTCCGGTTTAGAGAAGAATCTTGTAGTAGTCGTCTCTGTAACTGTACAAGACAACAACTGCAACCCTGCAAAGAAAATACAGTCAGAGTCTTAACATCTTTTTTCATTTCAACTAAATATGATTTCCGTGACTACTCTTCCAAATTATAAACACTGTCTGATGTCGTTGTGTACATCGGTACAGCTTTAACAATATACGCTGTAAGTGTGTTTACATGATTTTCTCGCTACAAGCTGTATATACAATCATGCTTCCTGTCTTAAAAAGAACCATGCAGCTCCAAATGTCCCAGAAATGCCCTACAATATCTCCATTGTTCTTTTCTTATGCTAATTTGAAGCAAACATGGCCTCCACAAGCTAGAGAGACTGTACAAGCAAACAAACAAATTAGAAACAACTGTTCTGCCTAATCTATGAAAACTAGTAGAGGTGCCAGCTGAAGCTTAGTCATATTGATTCCTGTCCTTTGTTGAACTTTACTAAACTAGAATGGCAGCCAATCTCTTTATGGTGTCAAAATCTGGTGAAAGTTCAAACCTGAGCTGTGGTCCTACAGGACTGGAGTATTTCACTTCTGGAGTCTAGTGACCCGGACAAACTTCTGTTAAATACATCCCTATTGTATATAGTGAATAGTCTGACACACACTAAATAAATACTCAAAGTATTAAATAACATGCATAACATGCATGCATATTCTCTGTGTCCACATGGGTTTCCTCTGGATTCTCCAGTTTCCTCCCGTTTCTAAAATACACAGAGGTACCAGTTAACACTTGGTAGGTCCCCCATGGGATCTTGGAGGGAACGTTGCACAGTCCTCACACTGATGTTTGCTGAGGCCCCAGCATTGAATTACAATGTTAATTGAGGCAGTGTTGTACGCCTATCATGTGAAACGATTCGTGACAACCGACACTACTCACGTTCACCCAGAGTCTTTTTTACAGCCACACTGAAGTCATAAGTTCGAGGTTTTGCCAGAATTCTTGTTGTCAAGGAACACCACTGAAATGCTCATATGTGAAAATCCAAACTTTGCTTCTACCTCAGAAATGCTATCACCCATCTCACGAGCTTTAACTATTAAACCGTTAAACCGATAACTTGTCATTCTCATGACGGGAACAGCTCTAGAAGATTCCACAGATGTCTACGGCTTTATAGACACACTAGCAGACACAACCAATGATGTGCTTAGGTGGCATTGCTATGTACCGTACTTTGCATAGACTCCAGTACCAGTTTTTCTGGTACTTCAGTGTATGTGCAAGTAGGTGGACTGCCTATGCTACACTGGCCCCGAATAATTGTGTGCGTGAGGCACACTGCGATGGACTGCCATCCCATGTGGTATCCACTGACAGGACCACTTGAAATAACTCTGATTAATCTCTTTTATCTCAGCTCATATTAAAGACCTGAGGAGGTTCTGGTTTCTTTTCTAGACTGATAACAAAAACCTCTTTTAACCGGGTTTTACCTTTTAATCATCTTGAAACGGTGGATCTCCTCACAGATGGACTTGAGATAGCGCTGCTTGGGCAGGTGGGAGAGTAAGTGTTTTACGCTCATGTTGAACTGCTCCTCGCCATCAAACTGTATCAGTCAGAAAGAGCAGAGGTGCCATTGTGGCATTGGTGAACAAAGCATCTATTTCAGCATATTCAGATACTGTAAATAACCAAGTAGTAAGTAGTCTTCAGAAAGTTGAAACAACCCATTCCATTGACAGATCATTTCTCTTTAGAAGTAAAATGGATAAAAATTTCACAACTCTGCAACAAATAATCTGCATAATAATCTGTTTAACTGGAGTTTCATTTACTAAGTCCTGGGGTATTATATCTGCTCACCAGCCACTTTATTAGTAACATCTGGATAGCTGCTCATTCGTGCAATTATCCAAACACAGGTATTATCATACCATTCCTAACAAAGTAGCTGGTGAGTGCGTATACATATACACTCATATAACCCTGACCTCCAAACGTTACAGAATTATAAAAACAAAGGCCAGTTCTGGATCAGTTCTACCGTCTATTATACCAAGTAGTGAACAGAACAGAGTATTATAGTGTAAGATATATAAATAGTCTAAGAGTGGATATGTTTATTAAGAGCAATAACACTAGACATAACTATTCACTCGCACCTTAGTAATACAAGTTCATATTTACACAAAATGGTAAAAAATGAGGTGTGGTGTTTTCATAAGAGGCTGCATTTAGTCACCTTCAGCTCTGGTTTCCTGGGGTATAGGTCCGATCATTGTGTATTGTTTTGTGCTTTAAACCTACATCGTTTCTTCTCAGACTTTCCTAGTACGCCCCCCTGTTCTATGTGTACTCGAGGACAAGACAGCCTTTCATTCGGTGCAGTATGTCAGCCTGCGTCAATTACATTTCTCATCTGGAATTATATTTCTTGACACCGCATAAGCTCTACTTTTTTTTTCTTATTCAAACAAAGACCGGGGGATTCTTTTCCACCACCCAACCCTGGCAGCCAGACAAGCTCCCTCTTTTTCCCTTCTCCTCAAGTGGCTCAATCGATGCTGAGAGTGAAATGGAATAGCAGTTAGAGGACAGGGGGTTCCCTCACAACAAGAATGCAGACACCTCCTAGAAAGGTTTCCTATATACTCTGCGTACCAGACAGGATCCCCTCTTTTTTTCCTGTTTATGTGCCAACAAAGCCTTTCCCACCCTCCCACACTGTTCTGCTGGAATTCAGTTTATTTACTTGCGACAGCTCATTATAATGGTCAGCGGATACGAACCTCCAGAGACAGGAAGTTGATGAGGGTTTCCTTGGGCAAGTCAACCTGGGAGTAAATTGAAAACAATGTTACTTTTCGCAGACAATGGCGTCTTATCTAGGATGTGCTGTGTACACAACATACTCTATCAGCATACCAACCAGTTCACAGGAAGTTCCCAGAGTGTCTTACCATCTCTCACATGGCTCAACACTTGCAAAAGGCCAGGCGTGTCACTGAGCAGAGATTAGCAACTGTATACGCAGACTAATGGACTAATGTGTTAAGATACTGTGCACTGCACATTTTTTTTGGGATCCTGAGTTACTGACTCTCAAGTTTCACAGGTAACAAATAGGCAAACATGCCTAACTGTCACCAGTCTGAGTGAATTCACTCAGAATGAACTGTATATGTGTATCCTAAACTGTACAATGTAGACAATCTTTACATATATGGGGTCTGTCCAGAAAGTAATGAGAAGATATTTTTTTAAAATTTAGAATTCAATATTCGTTGTGATAATATTGATCCTTGTGAATGCACACAACGCTCCCGAAGCCTCTGCCATTGTTGGAAGCAGTGCTTAAAATCATCAAATGTGAGGGTGCTCAGAGTCTCGGTCACGGCTCTATGGATATTATTTACTGTGCCAAAGTGGTGGCCTTTCAAACGTGCTTTAATCTTGGCCTTCTGGTATGAATTCTTTATGGACGATCCATTGAGTATCAAAAAAGACGATGAACAATGACATGACTTTCGATTTGCTCATGCGAGCTTTCTTTGAGCGAGGTGATACTGCCATTCAGCACTTTGTCTTTTTGTCTCAGGATCGTACTCGCACACCCATGATTCATCTCCTGTGATCACTCTGTTCAGGAAATTGGGCTCTCTTGTTAAACAATTCAACATTTGCATTGTTCCAGTCATGAGGCACTTCAGCAGGGTTTCACAAAAACAAACGTCTGGGCACTGCCAAGGCTAGAATGCAACTGAAACAGCTTCTACTGTTTATCTGAGATCAGACTCTAACTGACCTTGAACCACCACCCCATTTGTAAGCCCTACAGGACGCAGGAATTTCATTCTCATTACTTTCTGGACAGACCTTGTATGCATGTTATATAATATGTATTTCAAAGCAAAGTTATGCATATAGACTTGTGTGAGGTTAAACCTCATTTTTTTGGTCTCAGCAGCAAAATGTCATCTAAGTGCATGTCATTTTTTTGTGGGTGTGGCGTTTGGGATAGGGTTGGTTTTTCCATTTTCTCCACAATTTGATCACCTGCCAGCCAATTGCTATCATACAACAACTATCACCTTGGGAAGGCTGAAGCTACAACTCTCTGCAATCTGCCCTCTTCCACATACATCAGCTCACAGATGGCCATGATTGGCTGGAGCTGCTATGACAGACAGGAGACAGAATATTTTGCATGGATGGCTATGGCATTGTTTGGATTTCACTTGAGCTCTCCCAGTCATGAGCCAAGGCCATGGGGACCCAACTGAAACTATCAAACAGACAATGAGAAGTGTTTACGACTATAATAAAATTGCTCCACCATTCATATTTGCCTGATAATCTTTTGCTGAAAACGTAAAATGCACACATCACAGATCAGTACAATGCCTTTCCTCATCTTCTTATGTTAACAATATCAAAGGCTGATGTTACCAATATTAAAGCCCCCAGAATGTTCTGTATCCTCACCGAACGTAAGCAGTGAACTTTACTTAACTTGTGCCAGTTCAACCCAACCCCACAATTATGTTAAACAGTTTAAAATCTGTAACATGGACTTTATTTTCTTATACTGTCCACTTTTTTTGCATATGAATTTCATTCAGACTGGCCTCAATCGGTTTCCTCTATTCTAACTGAGGTGACTTTTATTGTGATTGAGGTTTCAATCTGCTTATTAAATGATTTAGGATGTACAGTATGTCAACGTAGCTAATGGCGCAATCAATGACGCAATGTTAAAAATAAAACAGAAATGAAACTAGAAATGAAAACTAGAAACACGTTCACTTACAGCCAGCACCTCGATGTCATTACTCTTGTTCTGCAAATTGCTGCCAAGGTTCTGCAATCTGGTTTGTATCTGCAAGTGCAGGATGAGAAAGGAAACATTACTTCCTTGATCACAATAAACATGAATATGGGAGGCTTTTCGTTCTCATGTATAAGACACACAGCAAGTAGCGTTTAACTCAAAGATTTCTTAAGGAATACGTCGCTCGCACTTGGGGGCGAAAGGGAGGGGGGGGGTTTGCTATGATGGAAAGGTCGTCATAGGACACTTCATACTCCCTAACCTCAGAAGGCAGCTATGCCAAATTACCCTCTAATTCTGCTCCAGTAGCCAGTGGTGTTTCTCATAGGCTCTGGACATGGGAAACGCAGAACTATAAGGTTATCACTTTGTTTTGATCTAAACGTGGTGTAAAGATTTGGAAAGTAGATGCGTGATAAGTAGATAAGTGCACCGTTTACTGTTTACTGCATGGGGTTAAGTGGGAGTCACTGAGGGAGCTGGGAGAATTTTTTGCACCTCTTCATTAATATTAAACGTTGGTATTAATATTAAATGTTTAAGTTTACATGACAATGTAGCAGGATCTAGAAGACGTTTTGTCGTCTTGAGATACTGGGGAAGTTTCATACCTGCGTCTCGTAGCGTCGTCGTGCGCTGGCTGAAAGCTTATCCGGTGTAACCAGGTTCACGTTCATGTTTATTGCTGTGCCTCCCCCGTGCTGCTCCGATGACCCTGACACACGGAACACGTTTTATTAAAAAAACAAGAAAATCTTAACGCCAGCAGAATCTTCAAAGATGCCTCCGCCTCTGAATCTAGCCATTCTTATTATGAATGTGTATGCCATAACTACCATTAAAATACACTGAAGTACCAGAAAAACTGGTACAGCAGTTAATACATGGTAGGTCCCCTATGAGATCTTGGAGGAAACATTGCACAGTCCTCACAGTGATGTTTGTTGAGTTTCCAGAGCCGAATTCTGATGTTACTTGAGGCAGTGCTGCACGCCTATCACGTGAAACGATTCTTGCCAGCCGACGCTGGTCACATTCACCCAGAGTCTTTTTACAGCTGCACTGCTGTCATAAGTTTGAGGTTTTGCCACGATTTTTGTAGTCGTGTTACACCCTTGAAATGCTCATACGTGAAAATCCAAACTTTGCTTCTCCCTCCGAAATGCTATGACTATGATATGCTACGATCTCACAAGCCCCAACTATTAAACTGTGTTCAAAATCACAAAATCATGATAACTTGCCATTCTTACGGCAGAAACAGCTCTTGAAGCTTCTGTAGATGTCTATCACTTTATATACGCACTGGTGGATGCAACCAATAATGTGCATACACGGCGTTCCTGTGCATTTTACACAGACTCCAGTACCAGTTTTTCTGGTACTTCTGACATTTCAGGGAAAGAAGCTATTGAAGAAAGACTCATTCAGACATTCAGCCTTGCTGGGATCAATTCCAAAATGTAATCAGTTGATCTGCTGGTTATGGTGATAACACTGTATAAATCTTATAAACTATCAATCAAACACTAATTCCTGAGATATCATGCATATAAACGGCCTTCATGTTTATCTTCTACATTCATTTAATTATTGATTACTTAACTCCTTCTTACATTTCTTTTAGTCTTTCATTCTTTCTTTCATTCCCTGCTTTGTAACAGTTCCTTCCTTCATTCCTCCCTACATTTCCCCCTTCACCGCTCTATTCGTTCATTTACATGCATTTATTTAATTTATAGACGTAATACTAACAGGATGGTTGAATTAAGAATGTGGAAGGTGTAAATGTTCCAGTGCTAGTGTGGAATTTATTTTTAATCACTTTGGCATTAACATGCTTTCCTGCTTTGTTGTTTTACGGATGTAAGTAAAGAGTCTGTGTTACACGATCATGTGAAAAGAAGTCCAATAACACAGAGAAACACGGTCGAACCACGTAATAGGAGCCAGTCGATTATAATGGGCAAATCTGTTAAATAGAGGCTCATAAATTCTACGCATTATGTTTGGTTTTTAAGGTACCCAGTGTGGAGAATGCAAATATTTGCACACACAAACACACACACACAGTGCTGGATTTGCCCTGAAGGGAAACGGACCTCAAATGAAATTCTTGTTTAGCTGTGTGTGGTCTACGTGTTAAGCTGACCTCCAGCTGAACAGGCAAAACAACAACAGAGGCCACGTAGGAAAGTGATACCTGAGTTTAGCAGGAGTGATCCCTTAGGATTCTGGAGAGAGGCTCCCTCCAATACCTCTCTGGGAGAAATCAACACAGAACATCGGGTTAAACAAGTGTTTGTTTTCTTAGTTTCCTTTTGTACTGCTGACTTGGAGATACAGTACTGTGCAAAAGTCTTAGGCACCCTGTTGTTTTTAGGTACAACTTTAGTTATTGATGTTTTTTTTTTTTAGTTCTGCATTATTGAGTCAGTGCAAAAAGATTTTATATTTCCAAACATTACTTTTCCAACAAAAAATAAAAAAAAAGTAAGTGCGACAGTCAAAGTCTCCAGAAGAGCTGTGGCAGATTCTCCAAAACCCTCAGTAAAACTTAAAAGCTAATTTCCTTATGAAACTGCACACATTGTACCTGGGAACACTGTTTAAGAAAAAGACATGCCAAATACTGACTTCCTTTAGTTTATTACTGTTTCCTGCACTTTATAGTGTTTTCTTTTATGTAGAAACATCTTCATTATTTGCTTTACAGCGAGTCTTTGCATGTGTCTAAGACTTCTGTATCGTACTGTACAGT
>JAOVVH010000002.1:7018040-7028101 GCA_028566435.1 Scorpiodoras heckelii
ACAAGCACGGGGAGAACATGCAAACTCCACACAGAACGGCCCGGACCGGGAATCGAACCCGGATCGTCTTGCTGTGATGCGACAGGGCTGACCACTACACCACCGTGCCGCCCCTTAAAAATAACAATTTAAGGTAAATAATCAGACCTTAAGGACTACTCATGTACCTTTAGAAATTGAATTTATTAGAAGTACAGCATGAAGCACCTTCCCAGGTAAAAGATTTACATACTAACAAACAAACAAATGTACAGTTCAGGATGTTTATGTTCTTCTGAGTGAATGTACTTGTTGGAAATCAAACTGACTGCATCCTGCAAGCGCAGGGGAACACAGACTGGTCTTAGATCCAGACAGTTAAAACCTCCTGGGTGGTTCCTAGCCAGGTCCTGCACATGTGAGTGTTTTCCCTGGGATTCCCCTCAGTACAAGTGGGTGTGTCCTGAAGAGCAGGGGAAACTCTCACATCTGCAGGACATGGAGTAACCCAGGAGCAGGGAGTACTGAGACCCTTTGCCTTATACTACATTAGCATGATTGTGGATCTGAAACATGGAGCCAGCTGGAACTTCCTCCTGCTGCTGCAGTCTGCTCAGTGTCGTGACGTCATCACCCTGCTACTTTGCTGCACCTTCCACGGCCGCTCGGTCCGGATGTCCCGAAAGTCATCGCCGAATATCGACGCCAGCGCTTCCAGCTCATTTTCCTGCTGCACTACATAGTCTTCATTTCCATCCGGAGAGTTAAGAAGAGAACCGCTCATTATTCTGTGCTAACGCTACTCCACACATATCTCGCTCGCGTCCGTTTCAAAACAAAGTGGCGGAAACAAAACCCTTACTCGAACAGAGTAACCGTGCTCCCGCAAGGGACGCAGCAAAATACACGAAATCTCAAAAACATGGCGGCTGTAAACTTAAATTAATCGTACACGGAAACGTCGCGTAGTAAAAACACAACTTGCGAGCTGGCGCGTGGAATTCGTCATGTCCTTGCCGTCGCAGAACTGACGTAACACCCTGAACATTATTTTTTTTTAAACACAAATCCCGCCTTCTCAGCTATGATTGGCTATTACTTCACACTCACACGCGGTCTGCCAATTGAATGCTGTCCAAAAATGGTCATTCTTGTGGGAGCATGAATTATTAACCAATGGCAGAACAGAATGAGAGGGTTCTCTTGACCAATCCTAAGGCACCAGATGAGACGTGTTGGCGTATAACTGATGGTGTTGCCAAGTCTGTATTTTTAATATCATGCTACGTTTGAAGTGGATTTTCTTGTCTGTGCGTACCTTAAAAACACACACACATACTTACGTCCGCACACACACTAGTAGTTTAACTGATTCACTCAAAATATTGCAGGACCTTTAAAGATTATAGTGCATTCTTGTGATAATCATCATGCTATTTGTAATTTTGGCAAGGATGTGTTTTTGGGCAACCCTGGCAACCCTGGACAGAACTGTACAGAACACTTGGGTCTACATTGACTTCATTTAACATTTAACCAGTACTAAGTAACAAGGTTTATCCTAAAGTCTTTTGGTAGTATTAGGGGATTTTTTTGTATTTCATTTGAATAAAAATCTTAAACAGACACTATGACACTGGCAATGCCCTGATTTTATGAGCAGTGATTAGTTCAGCATGTAAAAGAAACCAAAAGTAACCAAAACCTTGTTTGGCTATAATTTAGTAAATGATGGCCACACAAGTATAATTACTCAGGCTACATTAGGGTTATTTTACTACATAGAAATGACTCAGTTATAGATGTGTTACGAATTAAACCCACGGTGTAATGCGTCTCTTCCTGGCATACATGAACTTTATTTACCGTCTGTTATTCTCTTGAAAAGGTCTGTGACATGCTGTAGATATCAGTCTGCTATTTGTTGAGACATCTCTCTGTTTATTAGAGCCTATAATCTTTCTTCTATCCCATATCTCTGCTTATAAAGCCAATATCCCAGACATCAGAGTTACATGAGCCCACTATAAACCAAACGTAAAACCCATATGTCTTACCTATTATTATTATTATATTTACCTATTATTATTATGATGTTCTGGGGGTGTTGTAATTCCACATTAATGTGTCCTTTGGTTGAGATGACAGTAAATTTGAACCTCAATTCCTACGTTGAGCTGCTGGACAACCAGGTTTTGCCTTTTGCTCATCATCACATTCCTATCCCTGTATTCCAAGATGACAATTCTCACATTCACAGGGCTGCAGATGTGACTGATTGGCATGATGAACATTCGGGAGCAGTCACACATCTGGACTGGCCTGCAAAACCCCCAGATGTGAATACTCTTGAAAATCTGTGGGACTACCTGGAACAATGAGTAAGACGTCAGACAAGGCATCCACATAATCTGGGCGAACTGTGCAATTCTCTGATGCAAGAGTAGCTGAAAATTGAGGTTGCCTACATTCAGAAATTGTCCAGTCGTGCATGGAGGTATTGCACACTATTAGGTACATTTGAATCACAGGTGAAAGTGGATTTGGGGTGCCAATACTTATGGCTGTGGAAACCTGTGCTTAACATTGGTTTAGGGGGCAAATACTTTTGCTTAAAACCCACATCATACTTCACTTTAATGTTTTAGCCACAGTGGTATTTTAGTGGTGCGTGAGTAAATAGACAGTGACCCTGCTAGTCCTCATAGCTCAAAAGGTTTGGTGCTATAAGAAAAAAAGAGGAAGAAGAAGAATGAGCAATGAGCAGCACAGTAGTACAGCATGACAGCATGCAGCACTGCCATCTCATAGCTCCAGCGTCCCCAGTTTGGCCCTGAGCTCAGGTTACTGTCTGCGTGGAGTTTCTGTTCAACTTCTCCCCATGTCTGCCTGGGCTTCCTTCTGGTTCTCCTTTTTCCTCCCAGCTTCAGAAAACATGCCAATAAGTGGACTGGCTAAGATAAATCACACCTCGTTGTGAACACGTGTGAATGTGTGTGAGCATCATGCTCTACGATGATCTGGTATCCCATCCACGGTGTATTCCTGGATCCACTGCAACCCTGATCAGGATAAAATGGTTACTCAAAGTGAGAGAGTGAATTAAAAAAATAATAAACTTAATTTATATTGCACTTTTCATAAACAAATAGTAGACCATATAAGTTTACTTCAAAGAAAGGAATTGTGTTTCAAGGTGAAATGTGAAAATGAAAAGTAGCTAATTGGATAAAACAGTGTATTGTGAGTCACACAGAGCCATAATAAACAACTGCATGAAAAGGAAGCTCTTACGCTTATTACTGAAAGAGGACACAGTCATTAGGCAGTTGTGTGTCACAAAGTAAGACTGAAAGCACCTTTACCTCTTTTAGTTTTAACATGGGGATCAACAATCCGACCTGCAGCTGATGATCTGAGAGTTCTGCTTGGTTTATACACAAAGATTCTGATTAGAATAAAAAAAGTTATGAATTAAATTTGATAAATTTTGTTTTGAAGGTAATTCAGTTATAGTGTTGAACTGTATGGTTTAATAATAAGACCATAATAATGCATTACACTTTATACATGTGCACCAAACAGAGGTACAAATGAAGATCTTCCATTATCTGAACACCACAGCAGCTTGCCTGTTTTTTGGGTTTTTTTTTTCTCATTAGAGACAAGATTTTGATATGCAGAGAACTTTTGAGTGCATTTATTCGGCGTAGCACCACAGAGACCGATGCTAATTGGGGCTGTAAAGGTCAACACAAATAAGGAGCCCTGCTCTCACTGTCACTTCTACAGTATCTCCCTTACAACACCTGCTTCCCACTATAACCCTAAAAGGAGAGATGTCGACCAATCAGAGTTTGGCTACCATACAGCCAAGCCAATCAGTAAGCAGGTAAGCAGAAGACAGCCAAATGGATTTACCCCTCTCCAAACCAGCTGTTATCCACGTTTGGGGTTCCAGACTACATACCAGTCAGCCGACTTACTGACATATACAGTTTCCCGTCTCAGTGGGAGGCCAAGCGTAAAACAGTTTGAGTGCTCCCCACAAGCTGCCCCCAGTTACCCTGAAACCTAATACAGTACTTCATTATTAAATGAATGATTAAGAAAAAAGGAAAGAACTTTTTTTTAGAATTTATTATATTTTGGATGCATAACAAGACAATTCAGATTAGAAGAAATAGAAGGATTCTTACACAATAGTTAGGTAATGTGCTATAACTGTCACTTGAAATATTACAAATATGCTACAAATATAATTACACTATAATTATACATAAAAAAAGGATTCAACTTCAAAAACATATTATGTAGCACACAAGATTGACCCCCCAGAACAAACATTAAAGCATTTGATGTCTATCGTCCCTCTTAGTTTCATGCCTGCTATTTCCAAGGAAATGCTGCTCCATTTGGGAAGGATCCAGTTGCTTCATCTGATCAAGATAGATACATTGACTGATGGGGAGGGCTCGGCTCTCTTTCTTCAAAAGCTCTTATTTGGGCTTCTGCAAACTCGACGCTCCACCCCAGACCCCTTTGCCTGAGTCTTATTTAAGGGCAGCTGTCTCACCCAGCACTTTGTCCCAGTGGAAGCATCAGTCCCGCGACACAACTTGGTGAGTGCACAATTTTGTTGCTTTCCATAGAAAAAGTACGAAGGGCATTAATATACTCGCAGTCTGCTATAATAATTTTAATGGGAATGTCTTAATAATGGAGTAGGAACAAATGTCAGGAAGTACTTATTCATTTAGAACTTAAAACGCATTTTAATCAATGTTAGATCTCAAGACTAATGATTTACGTTACAAAAAAAGGGTCTGGATAAATTGTGCTGTCATGATACATTTAGCTAGTACAGCACAGCATGTCATGAATGAAGCCATTCAGAATTGAGGGGACACAGGCCATGACATAAACCAAGGTGTTAAACTGTGATGACAGCTGCTGAACAAGCTGCAAGCTCAGATAGGAAGCAGCAGGAGAAGAAACACTATAGGCCTAACACAGCATGAGGGACAAACCTTAAAATAGACATTGTGGCACCATTTTTGGCTTTATAGTGAGAGGCTGAAAGTCTTGAACTGCTTGGCTATGGAGATACAGTTTCACAAATTTTTGAGGAGGGGGTCCAGGGGAGGGAGTAATCAAGGGTCAACAATTTCATTAGTGCTATTTATTCTTACAATCTTTTGTGTCAGTGCTAAAAAGGTTAAAGAGCTGATAACATCAAATAAGTCATATTATTATTTTGTGTATCCCAAGTTTGATGTAAACCCATTAAGGAATAACTCAACTCCAAAATGTAGTTAAACAAAGTATAACTCGTGATAATAGGTATTAAATAGATAACATATGTTTCCACTAGCACTAACAGTTCTGCTCTATCTGCTTCACCTCATTATGACAGACTGGTGTGTCATTTTTGTAGCTTTATTTGGGCTTCAATGAACTCTTGTTCCCCCCTAGCAGAGTGATATTATATTCACTGGGAAAGCATTTGTCCCTGTCATAAATATATCATCTCTTTTTTTCCGCAGACCATCTCAGAAAACAACCATGTGCGACGAAGACGAGACTACCGCCCTCGTGTGCGACAACGGCTCTGGCTTGGTCAAGGCTGGATTTGCCGGTGATGACGCTCCCCGTGCTGTCTTCCCTTCCATTGTTGGAAGGCCCCGCCACCAGGTACACCATCTACCCTCGACAAATCTTGCACATATCTTCAGCTGGATTGTTAAATACATACCCTTGGTTACTTTGTTACCTTTAAATTGAATCCTCTTACTTCATCCTACAGGGTGTGATGGTAGGTATGGGTCAGAAGGACAGCTACGTTGGTGATGAGGCCCAGAGCAAGAGGGGTATCCTGACCCTCAAGTACCCCATCGAGCATGGCATCATTACCAACTGGGACGATATGGAGAAGGTGGGTGACCAGATGTCAAGCTTATCTATTAACATATAAACTTTGTCTTTAGACTTAGTGTATCCTAAAATATAATGACATATTTGATTGCAATGAGTAGGACCCTATTTGTTAATTCCCTTTAGATCTGGCACCACACCTTCTACAATGAGCTCCGTGTGGCTCCTGAGGAGCACCCCACCCTGCTCACTGAGGCTCCCCTCAACCCCAAGGCCAACAGGGAGAAGATGACCCAGGTACTCATATCTCCATGACCACGCCATACTCCATACTCCGTTTCATTTAGGTGCACTGACATTTACACATTTCTAATCTGCATTTCTAGATCATGTTTGAGACCTTCAACGTCCCAGCCATGTATGTGGCCATCCAGGCTGTCCTGTCCCTGTACGCCTCCGGCCGTACCACTGGTCAGTATTAGCAGTGACACGTTCTGTGTTAATGTCTGTACAATTATGTGAAAGGTCCTGAATGCTAAATTGAATCATGCTAAAGTGAAACAAAATGCTAGTTATTGTTGTGTTTAGTGACAGTTCAGTGTAAGTTCTCATTGTACTGATGCTACTGAGAACAAATTCCCTGATACACAGAACAATTAAACACGCACTGAGGTTTGGTTAACAGACAGCAAGACAATCAGCCAGTACATTCTACAGGATTAGCAGTAATCCTGGAGTGAAAGCTCCACCTGTGGTCGCTGATGTCAACAGCATGTGTTGTTTCTAATGTGCCACATACTCTGAAGGACTCTGGTGTGACAGATGGTATGTGTGGCTGAAATCTGTCCCCTGTAGGTATTGTGCTGGACTCCGGTGATGGTGTTACCCACAACGTGCCCATCTATGAGGGTTACGCTCTCCCCCATGCCATCATGCGTCTGGATCTGGCCGGTCGTGACTTGACTGACTACCTGATGAAGATCCTGACTGAGAGAGGCTACTCTTTTGTCACAACTGGTACGTTGTAGTGCCAAATGAAATATGTTTTAAATTTGTCTCACTCTTTAGAGAGTCTCTAAAAAGTCAGTAAACTCAGGTGTTTGTTGATTTAATGGTAAGTTTAGGAGGCTTAAGGACTCCAAGAATCCTTGAGAAACTATTTCTAAAGATTTTCTGGTTATATTGCTCAAGTGTATAATTTTTTTTGTAATGCTGATACATTTGGTTCAGCCATAATATCTTTCAGTTGTTGCCAAGAGGGAACCATTAATGGTTCTTTGCAGAATTCGACAACAACCTTTAGGAACCCAGCCTAACTAACCAAGGAACCAGTTTTGAGGATGTCCTGGTTATATTGCTGAAGTGTAGATTCTTGTTAAGGTTTGGTTCACTAAACATTTTTTCTGAAATTTGTCCCCTTTAGCTGAGCGTGAGATCGTGCGTGACATCAAGGAGAAGCTGTGCTATGTGGCTCTGGACTTCGAGAATGAGATGGCTACCGCTGCTTCCTCCTCCTCCCTGGAGAAGAGCTATGAGCTTCCCGATGGTCAGGTCATCACCATTGGTAATGAGCGTTTCCGTTGCCCTGAGACCCTCTTCCAGCCTTCTTTCATTGGTGAGTCCGACTTCTAAAGATGAAGATGGTGAAGTTTTTTCCCCATCTTATAGTAAAATAAAAAAATGCCCAGTTATTATTCCATCAGTTCTATTCTCATGCTTTGTGCCTTCACTTTTTTAACCAACTGAAATCTTATTAAACCACAGGTATGGAGTCTGCTGGTATCCATGAGACTGCTTACAACAGCATCATGAAGTGCGATATTGACATCCGCAAGGACCTGTATGCCAACAACGTCCTGTCTGGTGGTACCACCATGTACCCTGGTATTGCTGACCGTATGCAGAAGGAGATCACTGCTCTGGCCCCCAGCACCATGAAGATTAAGGTAAGGGGAAGTTGACATTATAGGATGTACTGTAACTTAACATTTTGTTAATATGGAAAATCATGTATGTTGTTTCTAACCATTATTAGCATAAAAGGAATTAGTCACCAGGCAGCTTTATGAATAGAATAAGATCTGTGATACCTGTTCCTCACTAGCCTTTGTGCATTCTGAGTCAAGCTCTAGTACCTTCCTGTCAGTGGATTTTAACTATAAAATACACTTGAAAATCAGGCTAACATCAACAAACCTTCTCTTCTTCCAGATCATTGCTCCCCCTGAGCGTAAGTACTCCGTTTGGATCGGTGGCTCCATCCTGGCTTCCCTGTCCACCTTCCAGCAGATGTGGATCACCAAGCAGGAGTACGACGAGGCCGGCCCCTCCATTGTCCACAGGAAGTGCTTCTAAATCAGCACCCCTTCCGTTTGTACTGTCTCTTTTACTGTATATACATGTTATGTTGTAATAAATGTGGATCAGTATGACAGTGCCTTTGTCTCGACTTATTGCTCTTATGTTTATTTCAAATGTAATTTCTGACATTGGATGTAATAGTACAAACATACACACTTATATATACATACTGTGAATTTTTTCAGGTCATCTAGGTCATTTAAAATCTTTAGTTAAGAAGGCCCTTGGGTTACCTAATACAACATTTACTTTGCAGTTGCACTGCAACATCAAGTATGCTAACCTAAAGAGTTTTTTCATTGAAATGATCACCCCTGTTGTGAATTAAATCAGTTTAAACATATTCTACAAAGTCTTTGTCAAACTGTTAAAATGACATTAAATTCACAGCAACACATTATTGCAAACGTCTTAGGTACCTTTTTGTTTTTAGGTGCAACTTTTGTTATTGGGTTTTTTTAGTTCTGCATTAATGAGTCAGTACAAAAAGATTTTATATTTCCAAATGTTACTTTTCCAACAAAAAATTAAATGTTATACGAGAATGTTTGTATGTCAATAACAAAGCAACACATTACATAACAGACCACTTTTCAGACAAAAAACAAAATGAAGGCTGCTGGGTTTTGCATACAAAAAAGTGTGACAGTCAGAATCTCCAGATGAGCTGTAGCAGGTTCATTGTAGCCAAATAACTCAATCTTTGTCTTATCTGATCATAAAACCTTCCTCAAGAAGGCCATGTTGTCAGCTGCAAACTGTAGTCGAGCTTGAAGTTGTCGATTTTGGTGCAGGGGCTTCTTTCTTGGATGGCAGCCTCTCATTCCATGGCAACGTGAAACCTTCTTGGCTGTAGACAGTGATGTTGGCGTTCCAGCAACCTCTAGTTCATGGTAGGCTTGTGCCTTGGTATTTCTTGGGTTGTTCCTGACCATCTGAACCAATTTCCTGTCAGCTGAGGGTGACAGTTTGGGTCTTCTTCCAGACCTTGGCAAAGTAGCTACACCTCCCTATGACGTGTGCTTACACACAATGATGATCTTGGAATCTGCAATATCAGAAATAGCTCCAAAGACCTGCACTGAGCTCCTTGGGCATAAAAGTAGGGTCTCTGCCAGGAAACCAACAAATTAAACTGAACTCTACCTATTCTGCAAAGAAATGTGGTAAAATATCCAACCAAATTCTACCAGAAGCTTGATGGCTACTGGTCTAATGTGCTATTGGGAATTTAAACAAATATTATTTAAGCATTATATTTTTCACCCTGTATGTATAATTCTGAATGTGTGTTGATTTCAGAAAGACCCCACCACCACCACCACCAAAAAAAATGTAACTTGTGCACCAAATTCTTTTTCTTTCCATAAAAGAAGTATGTTGTACAATCATTCTGCCCCAGAACTCAACGAATTTGTTAAAAGCCCAATATTGCCATGACATGCATGTCCATGATGAGTGTATGTAAACTTGAGATTGCAACTAGGATTTTCATGCAGGACTTTTACTTGTAATGGAGAATTTTTTTTTTACCTTGCTGTACTGGTACTTTTAGATACTTAAGTAAAGGTTTCGAGTTCTTCTTCCATCACTGACTGCAACCCTCACCAAGAGAAATTTTTACTGAAGAAGCGTGAGTGAGTGAATGAATAAAGTTGTATCTCATTTCACCTTATAAAACACTAGATGGCTCAATATCAGATTTGTCAGATCCTTATAATTCCAAGTATGTAATTCCAGGTAAAAAAAATTTAATTTTATGTATAAGGTTTATTATTATTATTATTATTATTATTATTATTATTATTATTATTAATAATAATAATAATAATAATAATAATAATAAT
>JAOVVH010000002.1:7077291-7092447 GCA_028566435.1 Scorpiodoras heckelii
TTTGTGTGTATTTGTGTGTGTGTGTGTGTGTGTGTGTGTGTGTGTGTGTGTGTGTGTGTGTGTGTGGCTGATTATCAGAGGTGAGCCAAATGACAGGAGAGGGGCACTGCGGTGGGATAATGGACATAAAGGGGCGGCCCATGACCAATGGCGTTGGTCTCAGCAGGGGTGGACTGGCGCCGGAGGTCCCTCGCTTTCCCTCGATGTGTGTGTGTGTGTGTGTGTGTGTGTTTGTGTGTATATGGAGGTGGCAGGGCCACTCATAAGAACGGCGTGAGAGTGGAGAGAGGGAAAGGATGTGTGAATTTTTTTCCCCCCAGAGCTCTCTCTGTAAACATGAAACCAGTAGTAGCTAACTAGAAAGTTATGGGACTCGCACGCTGAGAGCTACAATAAATTAAGGCTTTAAAAGCTCCACTCACTCCTTCGAAAGCACCACTTGCCCCACACCTCCTGTAACCACAGTCTCGAAATTCAGTGGTAATTGTGAAGTCCTCTAACTAGGTTTGACATGGAACACATGTACTCGACTGTCTGGATTAAAATGATACTTATATTGGGGCATTTTCAGGCTGGTCCTCTTTAGCCTATGATGAGAAATGTTGTGTGAGAAATAGGAATGAGGATGACTGCGGTCCAGTTCATTGCATATTGTTCTTCATGTAACTGGTGTTCCTGATGCTTTCAGGTCATCCTGCAACTCTTTTTGATGACTGCTGCCTTCTCTCTTACCTTCCTTATCATTAGTCTGATGGTGTGATGTGAAATCTTGCATGATGCACCTGTCAGGGGACAGACTGCTTATGATTTATGAACTTTCCACCTCCATATTTTCAAACCAATTATACTGTTGTTCAAGTCTTTATTATGGCTACGTAGCTTTTTTCAACCTTGTTTGTGTTGTTTAATAATTTTTTTCCTGAGAACTTTAGGAAGCACCTTCACCTTCACCATGATTGCTATTTGTGTGAAATCTTCCAAACCAATTCCAACTTCATGATATCTTGTAGAATTTGCAGAAGACCTACTTTTTTTTGCAGAATTTACAGTACTGTGCAAAAGTCTTTGGCAAACAATTGCTTTTAGGTAAAACCATTTGTTATTGATTTTTTTTAGTTGTACATTATTCAGTCAGTACAAAAAAAATTTACATTTCCAAATGCTACTTTTCCAACCAAAAATTAAACGTCACACAGAAATGTTTGTATGTCAATAACGAAAGCACCACATTACATAACAGAGCACTTTTCAGAAAAAAAACATAATGAAGGCTGCTGGGTTTTGCATGCAAAAAAAAAACAGAAGTAAGTGTGACAGTCGAAGTCTCCAGAAGAACTGTGTCAGATTCTCCAAGAAGCTCAGTAAAACTTAAAAGTTAATTTCCTTATAATGAAGTAATAATGCAGAAATAAAAAAATTATAATAAATTAATAACCTAAAAACAATAGGGTGCCAAAGACTTTTGCACAGTACTGCATATTCATGTAATCTTTACGGATTAAACATTTGTTTGTTTTTGTTCATATGCACAGTATGTATTATGTTTATATGTATTTCAATGTGAAGTGAATATACTATGCCTGGAAGTATATTCAATAATACACTCATTTACACTCACTCTATATAATATGGCCATTTCATTGGCTGATCTTCTGAAAAGCTTTGTGTTTAACATATAGAATGGTTGTGCTTTATTTTACAGTACAGTAAGTACATAGTATTTAGCAGGTAATTCTGTGGTTATCATAAATAACTTCTTGTACATCCTAGTACATGCCTGTTGGATTTTACATACGCATTGTTATATGAGTAATTATTATATATATATATAGACATTTCGATATACAATGAAGTAGCAGAAAAACTGGTAGCCTACACAAAATACATAGCAATGCCACCTATGCACGCCATTGGTTGCGTCCGCCAGTGCGTATATAAAGCACTAGACATATATAGATAACAATTTTGCAATTTTCAATGTGGTTTAATTAGTTTAGTTCTAGCTCATGAGATGGGTAGTACAAGCAAGTTTGGATTTTCATGTATGAACATTTCAAAAGTGTACCGTGACAGCAGTATTGCCGTAAAAATACTCTGGGTGAACGTGAACAGCGTCAGCTGACAAGAATCGTTTCACGTGATAGATTTGCAACACTGCCTCAAGTAACATGGGAATTTAATGCTGGGGTCTCAACAAACATCAGCGTGAGGACTGTGCAACGTTCCCTCCAAGATCTTGTGGGGACCTACCAAGTATTAACCAATATACCAGTTTTTCTGGTACTTCAGTGTACACAGCATTCAGTCCCATAGTAATTGAAGCTGTGAACAGTGAAATCAAAAATGTTTAGTTTGTGTGTATAATACACCGTGAAATATTTTTCACACATGCCTGACATGTAGGTCTGATTGTCTCCTGAAAGCATAAACTGTTATACAACCTCTCTGAAACTTTAAACGCAAATTCAAGCTTACTCTAATGTGTTATATGATCCTTTATAAATTCTAGGTCAAAGTAGAAACTTGAACGAATGAATAAATGTGAAAAATTAATGAATGACTATGAGGTGTGGAGCACTATGGGAGTGAGGCGTAAGGTAACCAGATTACGAGAGAATAACTAATTGACTGAGTAAATGAGTGAAGCATGGGCTCTCCTATGGAGGTAGCGGCAGGGGAGGTCTGTTAAAGGGGGACAGGAAGGGGCGGGAGGTCATGGAGCCAGGAGGGGGGAGAAGGTAAACGGATTATAGCAAAATGGATGAATGAGTTTGGAAGATGTTAAAGCTGCTCAGATCACAGGCAGGTTTAGGAGCTTGCACGCAGGCCGTTCGAGTTCACCTGTGTCTCCTGCTGCGAGAGACCCTGTCAGTGAGACCTCACCATAAAGCATTCACGTATGAATTATGGGCTAGTGCTATGTATACACACATGGGCACACATTTAAACAGTGTGAGGAAATAGCATAGAGTTAGCATAGGAAAAGTCAAAGAGTACTGTAATGGATGTAAGAGACTGCACATCTCTTCAAAACAAACTGGAGAGTCAAAAAGTAGGGACTTGAGCTGTAAGTGTAACACAGTGAAGACAAACAGCACTTGAGCTTCTTCTAGCCTGGTCCACCTGGCCCATGGAAAACTGTGCCAAACCCCTCGAAACCCATAATCCCACAGAGCAGCTGCCCTGAATTACTGAACCACTATAGCAGAATCAAACATACCTGCTTCTCCTTTTCCATCCTAAAGAGCTACAAACAATCTCACTCTTTCTAATACCTTAATCTCTGTTTGTTTTGTGGACCGGAGCCATGGAATTAGCTCATGAGAAGGACTTTGCTAAACTCCTACTGCTTCAAAAGCAAAAACAGGGGTAAAGCCATAAAAATTCTGAAAAACTGGAACGGTTTTTCACTCAAAAGACATGGCTCTGTTAACTGAGTAGTGGAACTGCTGCGTGTCTGTTTTATACTGTGCAGATAAGAATGGTCACATTCAGCATGATTTGGGTTCGTATAAACTGAAACAAGCTCTTAGAACGATCGTCTCTTTATGCTTAGCGAGAAGCCGTTCTAAAAGTTTAAAAGTAGAAGAGGAGTTTAAAGCCACAAAAGACACAAAACATGGAAAGTCAATTATCTGAAGTGAGCTTGTGGTAATGTAGATTTTTTTCCTTTCCAATTAGTATGCATGGTCACTCTGTAGTTCACAGTAAGGGGCCAAGTGTGTAGGCTCCAAAAATGGTGGTATTCTCATGAGTTTTGCTTTTTAAACTATTGATTAAAAATAGCTTTGAGATGAGCATCATGACATGGCTCACATGCTGAGAATGGAAAAAAAAAAACCAAACTGCCAGCAGTGTCATCTTTGTTCACAATGGCACTAAAATTTGTAGGCATGTTACATTATGGGCTCTGATTACAAAGATAACAGATGTCAACTCAAAACCAATTAATTTACATTTACATTTATGGCATTTGGCAGACACCCTTATCCAGAGTGACTTACAGTTATCTCATTTATACAGCTGAGCAGTTTCAGGTTAAGGGCCTTGCTCAAGGGCCCAACAGTGGCAGGTTGTTGGTGCTGGGATTTGAACCCCTGACCTTCCGATTAGTAGTCCAACGTCTTAGCCACTGAGCTACCACTGCCCTCATTAATTAATTAATTCCTTTATAATATGCAATAATCAGAATCAGGCCATAAAACCTTCCCTCTAACACCCTTAAGGGGTCATTGGTTTGTCTGTCTGGATGTGGAACCTTAGAACAGAGTACTTACTTTTTTCAATTTAAAGAGGAACCTGTTTAGATGGCTAGAGTTATGTATAAATTGAAATCTTAGGAATGTCTTTTTTACTTAATTCTTTGCAATCTTGCAATGTTGAGAAACACTGTATTTAAACCACGTGGCAATTCTCTCATGAAGTTTGGCACAAAGTGGTGAACCATCCTTGCTTGCAAAGACTACCGTAAGCCTTTGGTGGATGCTCCTTTTATACTCAATCTTGATAACCTCACCTGCTACTAGTTAAACTGCTGATTGTGGAACCTTGCAGAACAGTGTTTCTTGCATTACTTGTCTTATTGTCTTATTTTTTAGTGCTGTCAAATTAACGCATTAATGAACGAGTTAATGCGTTAAAGAATTAATCGTGATTAAAAAAATTAACAGCATTACAAATTTTAAAGCAGATTATAAATGAGTTAACTTATGCAATCCAGCGGCGTCGCCGTGAACACAAATATTTGGGAATTGACCGTCACATTACTCGTTTTAGGCTGCATTCCAATCGCAAGTGTCCCTAAGCTGTATACCTGCTCCCTACACACTACACAGGGTACAGAATCCCAAGGGCTATTAATAGGGAACTCGGTCACTAAAACGGCTCCATTTAAAACGCCCTGCAACGTCATCAGCAGCGGACAGCTGATTGGTTGCGTTCTACAAGACAGCACTTGGTTGTATTTAACATGATAAACAACACTGTTCAGACACATTTTATATTCTGTAGGCACTTTTGAAATAAATGAATCGTCTATGAACTGTGGGTGATGTATTTTAACTTTTTAATGTATGTTTTGGATGTGTTTGGAACGTAAACTTATTCTTCAGTTGCAACGTGCCGCATTACTCTAATTTAAACTGGTGAATCGATGCCCTTAATTAAACTCCAACTCTAATCAGTACATCAGATGACCACAAGACAAAAACTATTTTTTTATTTAAAATAACAAAAAAAATCAGTCATCGTTAATATTTCACTCTTATCAAATAAAGTCAAGTGAATAATGAGGAAACGTTCAGCAGTCGTTTCTCGTTCATATTCAATGGCTCTACGATGCCTCCCTGCATGTACAACGCAAATCAAAATGTGCGTTAAAACCGCGATTGACGTGCGATTAAAAAAAATTTAGCATATGACAGCACTACTTATTTTGCCTCTGTCCCAACTTTTTTTGAGTGTGTTGCAGGTGTCATATTGTATTTTTTTTTATATTTAAAAATACAATTAGTTTTTTCAGTGAAAACACTGAAAATGTTTTCTTTGTACTTTCATCAGTTAAATAAAAGTTCAGATGATTTAACAATTTACAGTTTTTAGTTTTTATTGCATTTTTAGAAACTGTCCCAACTTTTTCTGGAAATGGGGTATGTAGTAATACAGGTAATCACACATACGCACCTCATTTTTAAAGGTCCAAATTTTCCAAAAGAAACTGCAGGCTGTGCTTCAAACACTGAATATACTGGGTAGGAAGAGCTATAAAGTTGGAAGGTAAAACTTGTGTTGTTCAAACAGAAATAGATGTGGCAGTGAATGTCTCAGAATTTGTGGAATTTGCTTTTACTGTATGACGCTGCTATTAAGAAAACTAACATCAAGAATATTGGATTTAACAAACCTATATAACAACTTATATAACATTTAATGATTAATGTAACTAGTTAATTTGTAATCCTGATAGATTCTTTTCCTTTTTCCATATGTTTACCACTATATCCTATATCCTGAACATGTGGATGCTATTTTGCTAAGTATATAGTGGTTTATGGTTGTATAATTCTTTGCATTCAGTAAACATCTATTTACCACTGAAACCTAATAAGAGCAATTTAAGCTGCAAACTAGCATGTGGTCTTTGGACTAAGACTATGGAAGACACAGCCATGGCATAATATCTCCTGCCATGGTGGTCCCCTGAAACTGTCCCTGCTGAGACAGGCCAGGCTTTACGAGAGCCCACTCGGAGATGTCCTGCTAGCTTTATAGCACCACTGAGTACATGCGGCTAGTTTGGGGCAACCCGATCCCTATTCGGCTGGGTTAAGGCCTGAGGTTGGCGCTCAGTGAAATCAGCTAGCATTCCGCAGCCCTGTGGATGGCTTGTCAATGAAGGGCAAGGTCAAGTTTCAGATGCTGTATAGGGGCAATGTCGGAAAGGGTAAGCCATGTTGTACTTGGTCCAGTTCTTTGGAATGGGACATGAAAGACAATTTTCACAGTCTCTTTTGCTCACGACGAAGAATCTTAGCTATGTTGAATGATTTTAAATAACTGAGCTAAAGAATGAAAATGAGGAAGTTTTGAGGTTGAAAAGAATCAGGCCTGGTGTGGGGGAGATATTCAGTTTCATTCTGTAACTAATACACACAATAAAATTAAGTGTGTGCACCCAAGATTGTAAACAGTAGTCACTATTTGGGGGGCAGTGTGAAAAAGGTCAACTTGTTTCATTGATGAGAGAAAGAATAGGAATTTTAGTCACCACAAAACAGTCAGTTTACAGGCTATCCCACTGCGGATCACACAAGAAACCACAAACAACTTTAAGGACTGGGATATACACACACACACACACACACAATGCTAACTGGTGCCTTTCTGTTACACACTGACAGCATGAGGCGAAGCACATCAGACCTACCCAGTCTGTAGCAGCAACAGTTCTGCTTCATTTTGCTGTTCACTTACCAGTGGTGAGGAAAGTATCCATTTTGTCTTTGAATGGTTGGAGGTGTTCCTCTGACGAGTTGGCACACACATGTTTTACATCTTTTTCACAGGCTGCAAGACAGAACAGGGAAACAACAGGAAGGCAGGTAAATACTTGACACCAACAATTTTTTTGTGTTACAGAAGTGAGAAAATATAAAACAGTACCAAGACGTACAAAATGTGATAATGTGACACATATTCAAAATATAATCATCACATCACGGACATTTTAAAAACTTGATTCCAAACTGAATTAATTAGGTCTATGTCCATGTTCCTGTGGCATGTAATGATCCAACATGAGAAAAGCACACTTAACTAGCAAGGTTTGAGATATTGAAACTGGCTCTTTACCCAGTACGATCTTTGCAAAACAAAAAACCAAGGCAAGGTTAAAAAATAATCAAAATGTCACGAACCGGGGTGAAGCCGGATGCGAGCGCAGAGAGGTTTTATTTACAAAGAAAACCAAGGTGAGCTGTAACACTTAAACATAAATGATGAGCTTCAAGACAAAACACACAAACCATGGGGCATGCAAAACAGCAGGGACTAACCACAAAGATAGACACGCTGCTACACAAGACAGGGCTTCTACATGCAAACTAATAACAGAGGAATAGGAAACAGGTGTAAGTGATCAAACTGAATGTGACGGAGTCATGTAATGTGCCAGGGCTGATGGGAAAAGTAGTCCAGAGTGCTTATTCAGTGCAACCGGGACACTAAATAAAAGCGTTTCCACATAGGTTTGATAAAGCACATCAAAAATAAATAAATAAAAAATAACCGGTTCTGGTCAAAACACAATTTTGCCTTTTTTTTTTTTTTTTCCAGAAGTCAGCCACAGCAAACTCAGACAAGTTTCACATATACAGTCTTGAAATGTTATATTCAAACGAATAACACATCTGTAAATTTGGAAGACAAGGACACCTGTTTCACATATAAATCATATTTTACTTCAAGTAAAAAATGTGATGATGTAGAATTTGGTGAATATAATGTTTGTTTTTGCTCTATGCATAAACTTTACCAAATTGAGAGGTCACTGAGAAGTCTTGACAGCTTGTTTCACCACAGCTAGATGGGTAGACAAACTGGCCAGAGTTTAATCAAAGGCATGTGAGATCGCGTGTCTCGTTACCGACACTTAAAGCAAGAAAACACATGAAGAGAAATGAGTGTGTATACACACAGAAACATCCAAACAGATGGCTATTAAATCTTTTTTTTTTAGTCAAACTTGGGCCCGGTTCAGAATGTAACAAAAGAAACAATGCTTTTCATGACCCAATCAGTCTCCTGTAATCAAAATCACTGCCTTTCAAATATTCAACTAGACTTTATAGCAACGCAACTTAAAAGTAAACATTTTCTTTTCATTAACACATTTAACATGCAACAATGACCCAAGTCTGTCATGGAAACGGTTATTACTCCCAGGCCCGGGGATCCCATGACAGATGCCTAGGCTGTTTCGTGTTTTCCCTGTTCAAAGACACCTGATATACCTCATCCTCCTGTAATTACTGAACCCCTTTGGAGCCGAGCCAGCTATTCGGCGCATACATACTGCATCATCGATTTGCTTCATGCCACATGTTTTAGTGTTTGTGGAAAAGAATACCCTGTAATCAGCTGTAATAAAATAAAAATGACTCAAATATTAATTACTCAGAAGAACCGGCTTGCGGTTTTTCAGTTGGCAAAATGTATAAGTATATATAACACGCGATAAACATACACTCACCGGCCACTTTAATAGGAACACCTATACGCCGGCACGTTTATGCCGTTATCCGATCAGCCAATCATGTGGCGGCAGCACAATGCATAACATCATGCAGATGGTAGCAGGTGGGCTGGTTTGAGTTTTTCAGAAATCTCCTGGGATCTTCACACACACACACACAACAGTGTTTAGAGTTGAGAGTGTAACTGAATATATGAGCAGGTGTAAAGGTGTTCCTATTAAAATGGACGGTAAATATAAAACTTATTGATCTGATTTCATTCATTCATTCATTATCTTCCGCTTTATCCCGCTAGTCGGGGTCACGGGGGGGCTGGAGCCAATAACAGCGTCATCGGGCGAAGGCGGGGTACACCATGGACAGGTCGCTAGTCCATTGCATGGCCAACACTCACGCACACATTCACATATACGGGCAATTTAGAGTGTCCGATCAACCTAACATGCATGTCTTTGGACTGTGGGAGGAAACCGGAGTACCCAGAGAAAACCCACACAAGCACGGGGAGAACATGCAAACTCCACACAGAACGGCCCGGACCGGGAATCAAACCCGGATCATCCTGCTGTGAGGCGACAGTGATAACCACTTCACCACCATGCCGCCCATTGCTTTGATTTAACTTTGATTAATATAGCGCTTATAAAGCCAGTTTTTTTTCTCTTATTGTCTAATGGGAACAATTATATAGATAAGCTGACATCAACTTAGATGCTCAGAATTAGTGCAGACTTGGCGAATGGATTGGGTTTGTCCCATTCTGAGTCTGCTAGACATGTTTGTGTTGTTTGTGCCAATGCCTGGCTTTGTTGTCCAGCCAAACAACTGGATACACACAACCACAATGAGTAAAAAAAAAGAGAAAGAAACTTGGCACCATCTAAGTTCATTTCTTTAGTTCTTCAAAACAAGCCTTCTTGGGTTATAATATAAAAAAGTGCAGAGATCCTTTCCAAATTTATTTCACCTGCTAGTCATTATCAAAGGCTGTAAATACTTTAACTCTGAAAAGTGCATTGTTAAATAAGCTTTGGAGCTCAACATGAAGCTGACAGGCACTGCTGTGAAGAAGCTGCTGCTAGTGTTATCACAGGGCAGGAGCCTGAAGTGGAGAATATAATGCAGGATGTGAACATTTTACTGTGGAAAGTGTTTAATATTTGGTAAAAAAAAAAAATTCTGGAATTCATTCTACAATAAAGATCCTGGGTCATACTGACGGGTTTTAATTGCTTTGTTAAACTAGACCGATTGATTTGGTGCTTATTTTATTTCGCTTTGGCCTCAATCCTGCAAAATTGTTCAGGTACAACAGCTTTCCCAATGAGTCACACTGTGGAAATCTGGAACAAGGTCCTGTTTACTCAGTGGGGTCCAGCCACAAGTATATTCATTCATTCATCTTCAGTAACTGCTTCACCCTGGTCCGGGTCACGTTGGAGCCAGAGACGTTCATGCGAACAATGGGCACAAGACGGGAATATAACCTGCATGTTGTAGCAAATTATTTATGCCTACATATTCAGACACTCAATTACATCTAGAGGTAATTTGGAGCAGCCAATCCACCAAACAGCATGTTTTTGGGAGGTGTGCGGGAACCGGAAACCCATGTTGAGAACAATTCTGGATCAAACCAGGGAATGTGGAGCTGGGAGGCAGCACTGCTACCTGCTGTACAACTGCACTGCCACACTACGAGTATAACAAAGCTTTCATTTAAAACCTGGATTATATTTACTTACAAATATGCGAATGCATGCTCAAGATGGCTGCCACTCTTCTCCTGTGGTCACTGTGTCACTTTGCATGTCCTCAGAAAGTCCATCAGGACCAAAATGAGAGAAACATACTCTCTGTGCTATGTTAATGACAAAAATTCATATAATAGCTTAACATACCATCTATGTTGGTGATGCTTCCACAGTTTCCATTGTTCCATTGTATACAATAAAGTGGCCTTCTTCGATGTCCACATGTCCGTTGGTGACATGCAAAATGAGAAGTAGCTGTCAAGGAAGATATTCCTTTGCCACTCAGGGATCTTTCAGCCCTACTCTGCCTCCTAGTGGATAGATATACACTCTAGAATCCTCTAGATATACACTGAAGTACCAGAAAAACCGGTATAACAGTTAATATTTGGTAGGTCCCCCATGGGATCTTGGAGGGACCGTTGCACAGTCCTCACGCTGATGTTTGTCGAGGCAGCAGCATTGAATTCCGATGTTACTTTAGACAGTGTTGCACGCCTGTCATGTGAAACGATTCTTGCCAGCCGACACTGGTCACGTTCACCCAGAGTCTTTTTACGGCCACACTGATGTCGTAAGCTCGAGGTTTTGTCAGAATCCTTGTAGTCATGTTACACCCTTGAAACGCTCATACGTGAAAATCCAAACTTGGCTTCTACCTCCGAAATGCTGTGACCCATCTCACGAGATCCAACTAATTAACCGAATTCAAAATCGCAAAATTGTGATAACTTGCCATTCTCACGGTGGAAACAACTCTAGAAGCTTCCATAGATGTCTACTGCTTTATATACACACTGGCGGGTGCAACCAATGACATGCGTCGGTGGTTTTACTATGTATTTTGCATGTTTTGCAGTTTTTCTGGTACCTCAGTGCACATAAGGTATGCAGATGACCATGCGAACAATGCTGCTCATGTAGCACCTGCATGCACACATGTACATGCACTGAAACTGAAGTACATTCGCAGTCTTATTGATCATCATGATTATATAGTGCATAGATGGATGTGAATGTGAATAGCAAGTATTATTTAAATGTTTTCTCTGTCGATCTTCTTCAGAGATGTCATATGAAGCACCATAATAAAGCACCACAGTCTGCAACTGAGCAGTTAATGTTAACAAACTATCATCAATTTGCTACTGGGCACAGACTTTGCCTTATACAGAACATCTGAACATAATGCAAGAAAGGAAATGAAATTAACCAATACCCAACCCAGTTATTTAAAGTATTTAAAGTATTTAAATTTATATAAATTTATAACAGCCCTACACAGACACAAAATTGAATTAAAACACATTTCTATGATGTTTAATTAAACGGTGATATGACCAGGAAGATCTTGATACATTGACTGAACTACTGGAAATCATGAGGCGAACTCAGATATTCAGAGCAGAACAGTAGCCGTTCTGTCTCCTGTTGCGTAATATTAGTAAACAGCAGAAGAAGTGTGATGCTACTAAACGAGGACAACATGCTGAAAGGAAAATAGCCAGAGCTTGTTTGGCACTCGGGAGAGGTTAGTGTTTCAGAGAAGGGTCCGAGCAAGGTTAAAACATCCATCACTGTAGCCAGTCAGCCAGCAGGCTCCTGCCTTAAACGGCCCTAAATGTCAGGAGCAGGCAAGGCCTTTAGTGCGAGGGCCCCTTTTCAGTGCAGCTAGTGGAACAGGCGCAGTCACCACAGCGCCATGTGTTCAGACAAGACTTGTGAACAGGGCGCCAGAGAGAGACAGCTCTTTGTGCTCTGCTGCATGACGTGTGTTTGGGAGTGTTTTTTACCTGGAGGCTAACACTGTCTCCATTCAAATTCTGTCTCATTCAATTTAATGTTATACCAAGTAAAAAAAAAATTAGGTAAATTCTTATGTCATACATCCTTTGTGTTTACCAAGGTTACACAATCAGTGCGGATTGTTTGTGGCAATAAAAATGGTGCCAATATTAAAAAAACAACTTTCTTTTCCTGGTCTAATTCCATTCTGTTAAATTCCTCTTGTATTCACTGATAATGCTAAAATATTTAGTTTTTATGTGCTATTTAGCTTATGCACTAGTCTATTACTGTCTTCTAGGGGTGTAACAATCCAGTGATCTGTATCAAAGCTTGTTTCCCACAGAATTAGGTTCTGGTTGTGGAGGTAAGCTGACAATGGGTGCATACGTGTGCATGCACAAGGAAGCACCCCAAGCTTTCTTGAATGAATTATTAAATAATACCATATAATGTGTTCTACTACGAATATTTCAATTGACAAATACTGGGAGTGAGATTACTGTCTTATGTGAGAGCAGAAAAAAAACCTACTTTAATCTGAGCAGAACAAACCAAGTGAGCTTGCAGAATCAAGAAAACCTATCAAAAACTTTGTCAACAAGAGCAAAGAAACAAGAACCGTCTTTCTGGAACCCAGGACCAGAGTCAAGTGTGATCGCTTCTCTCAGCCTGGCGTTCGTGTCACGGTTTCTGTGTGCTTCACCATTCCCTGTAAGTACAACAGGAAATCACCGAACACCATTTTTTCCATCAAAAATTGACCCATGAACTGAAAGAATCAAATTCAATCGAATGACACTGTGGCGACTCAAGGAGGTACTGAAAATCACTGGCTCAAAGAATCGATGAATAATAGCATTGTGACGTAACTTGTGATTTACAAACCTACTGTCTATTTACTCCAGTGTTTTGACATTTCTGCCTTTTAAGCACTTTGCGAAACAAACAGGCATCTAATGACACCTTTGTCCGCCGATTAACCCTGGTTAACACACTGATCTGAATGTGATAATTAGTAATTATTTTATACAGATTATACAGTCTGGAAGAGGTACATTGTATTTCAGAGTATCTTCGAGGTTTCTCTCCCACTCCTGAAGGAATTCTGACCAATCCCACCCCCTCCAAATGAATTCTAAACAACCCCATGTGCTACGGAAGGAATTCTGACCAAACATTTCCACTCTGAAGGAATTCTGACCAATCCCGCCCACTCATGAAGGAATTAATGAAATAATGAGCCCAGTTTTATACCAGACATGTGGTAAATGTGTCACATAGCTTCTGTACAGTGACATTTTTAAACGCTCGGGTTAAACTTTGTTTGGACATCGCAAGATCTGTCAATAAAGTGAATAATCTAAAGATTTGAACAAAATGAACAAATGAGTACACTCTAGTTAAGTCCAGGCATTTGGCAAATGCAATGCATAGCACTGTGTGAGAACTGTATAATTCCCAATACACTCTTATATTAATCAGTGTGAGGGCAAATTGGATGGGTTCTGTACAGATCTGTATAATTTAGTGATTAAAAACTGTGGGATCTCTGTCCCTCTGTTATATCCACACCTCTATAATATCACTTTATTGACAGATAAACACATAAAATGTCTTAGGTCTTGGATATGCTTGGAGGGCTCTTCTCTCAGAAACAACCTATCATGTATCATAACTTTTATTTATATATTTTTAAGAAGCATTATATCTATGAAAGTGTTATGCTCCAGTTTGAATATTTAGTTTTTGATCATAAATACTCTGATAACTGGAATCAACAAATGTTACAAGTCTTTGCTCCAGTAAAACAGCCTCCTGTGGATGCTGTGGTGCAGACAGCTGAGTGTGCAGTGGGGAAGAGAGGAACCAAGACTGATTTATATTTCTAAAAGTAATAGCCAGGATTTATACAGAGCACTGACAGCCCTCTGAGCTTGTATATAATTGTGGATTATCTGTTGAATTCTTCAGCTTTGCTGCAATGGAAATGATCCACTGCTTGGCATTGAAATGATCAGTGACTAAATGGCCAGACCAAGGTCTCATCTCTGGAAAGATTTTCCAAAACACGACAAAAGCCTTGTGTTTATGCATGTTTGCGTTTTCACTCATTTGCTCCTTTCATCACTGATACATGCTGAGGATTCAAACACGAGCCCTTAACAAAAAGGCTCAACAAATGTTTGTTTTGAATTGCACTTCCAAAGAACCCTCATGTGGCTGGAGTTATAAATATATAATTACAGAACTGTCCTGAAATTGACTGACAGGGTCCGTCACACAGCACTGACAATCTCTAAGGGTCCTAAGAGACACAAAGCAGCCAAACAATTCTGAATTATGTGGGATACAATCTGGGATGAGAAATTTAAGACTGTAAAGCTTTTCTCACACCGGCACAGAGTCGCATGCATCACTTTTATTATTGTGTATTCTGTGCCTCAGCTCCAGAGAAACAACTTGACTTTCATTTGAAAGACTTTCATTTGAAAACACAACACAACCCCAAAGCTGTAACTCATCGGTTCATGTTCATCTTCAGAAACAGAAGTTACTTTCCTCTTACTTTATATATATAGTATATATAGTATACACTGATCAGGCATAACATTATGACCACCTCCTTTTCTCTACACTCATTGTCCATTTTATCAGTTGCACTTACCATATAGCTGCACTCTGTAGATCTACAATTACAGACTGTAGTCCATCTCTTTCTCTAAGTGCTTTCTTAGTCCCCTTTATTCTGTAGTCCAGTGGTCAGGACCCCCACAGGACCAGGTACTATTGGGGTGGTGGATCATTCTCAGCACTGCAGTGACACTGATGTGGTGATGGTGTGTTAGTGTGTGTTGTACTGG
>JAOVVH010000002.1:7120493-7131438 GCA_028566435.1 Scorpiodoras heckelii
TGCAATGTACAATTAATGAAGATTGGCCACCAGGCTGGTCCAATTTAGCCATGAAACCTCCCACACTAAAATTACAGTTGTTTCAGTTTCATTGTCTAACCCCTGTATTTCTACAGTGCTTTTAACGGTGGACATTGTCCCAAAGCAATATGACAAAGACATAAAATCCAGACAACTTATACATTTTACCCCTAAATTTTATCCCTAATGAGCAAGCTTGGGGGGAACGGTGGCAAGGAAAAACTCCCTGAGTTGTTAAGAGGAAGAAATCTTGAGATTCAAATGGGAATCCATCCTCATTTGTCTGACACCGAATAGTGCAATAAATAAATAATCCCTTCTATAACTGAGTTCTGTATAGTACAAAAAGTTCTAAATGTTATTATATTATTTTCTTGGGTAGCACGGTGGCGCAGTGGTTAGCGCTGTCGCCTCACAGCAAAAAGGTCCCGGGTTCGATCCCTGGGTGGAGTGGTCTGGGTCCTTTCTGTGTGGAGTCTGCATGTCCTCCCAATGTCTGCGTGGGTTTCCTCAGGGTACTCCGGTTTCCTCCCACAGTCCAAAGACATGCATATTAGGTTAATTGGTGAAAATTGGCGAAAGTGCCCCTAGTGTGTGAGTGTGTGTACGAATGTGTGTGTGTGTGTGCCCTACGATGGATTGGCGCCCTGTCTAGCGTTTATCCTGCCTTGTACCCTATGCTGCCAGCTAGGCACCGGCTCTCCTGTGACCCTGGAAACAGGAATAAGCCGTTAAGATAAGATGAATATTATTTTCTAATGTTACTTATATTATTTATGCCTTTAAATGGGTTAAATATTTCTTTGAGTGGATTTGGTGGTGTTCACACTTCGATATTGATTTTTTTTAGCGATGAAGTGGTGATACATGATTATATCACATGTCAAATGGCTATTTAACAAGTACATTCCGTCCTGCATTACTGACAGTGTGATTTCAGTTTGTTTGTACCCCTTCAATGATTTTTAGTACCAGTTGCCCCACTGCATGCCAGCAAGATGTCCCCACTGTCCCCCAGATTTTCCTTTAATTAGTGACTCTCCTATAAATTGCATAGGATGATGATGGTACCTTTTGCTCATTTCCGAACTGTTTCTTAACCTTTGGGGGACTATTGTTTTGACTCTTGTATTACACTTTGACTAACTGATTTTCCTGAGATCCCACAGACACTAGACATGCTTTTTTCACAATAGATAGATTAGATTTAACTATTTGAACTAAGGGGAAATAGGTATCAGTGACTAAATGTACCTGACATTCTGTTTGTTATATGATATATTTGTAAGCCAGTGTTTCTTATGCATCTGTGAATTGTGTGAATATTGTAATTGCAACTGAGTTTGTGCCGAACCTGATCCTTACCATTCAGTCAGTAAATCCTTTCAGCTGTGGCCCGAGATTTTGTGCCTCTCGTGTTAACGGAGTCCGTGTGTGAATCACGAAAGCTTTGTAGCAAATTTTGTACATTTTAACTGTGTAAATTTGAACTTGATCCATGCCAGCTGAGTCAGTGAATCCTTTGAATCATGACTAAGATGTACTCAGTGAATATACTAGTAATCTACTAGTCTATACTACAAGTAGTAGTCTGTGTTGTGTTTTTAAAAAAATATTCGAATCATGAGCATAGGACATTTTATGCTGAACAATTAACCCAATAATTATTAGCTATTTTAAGCTGTTTGAGCTGTTCATTGTCTGCCTTAGACAGCGGCGAGATCAAGTTGCACGCTCCATGCAATTTAAGCAACTGGTGCACAAATCTGCATGACTCATTTAACTGAACTGATTCCAGTGACTCAAATCACCGCAAAGATCCCATCTCCGTGAATGCTGTGCTGTTGTGCTATTTAATTATTGTGTCCATAGACTACAGAGGATGTTACCATCTAAGGTCTGGACCTTAGACGTTTTCATGTAAGTCAATGGATGTTAGGAGTTTTAATAGTCAAAAAAGTGTCTAATTTGATTAATTCGAGCATTTTCAAATGAATTTAGCTTTCAAATGATGCCCTACTGTATGCCTTTGCACTAACACTTTTGTATTTTTGTCAAGGCAGAATTTACAAGCAAACAAACCCATGATTTCTATTTACAGGCTCAAGTATACGTTAATAGCAGGGTGTGGAATGCATGCTGAAGTCTAATTGCCATTCACTGTGCCCTTTTGCTCCTCCTCAGCTGTCCTGCCAGCTGGTAGGTCTCTACAGTTTTTTTCAAATACTTATTATGGCATGAGAGTTAGAACTTTACAGTGTGTGATCACCATCACAATTAGGCAGACCAGCCTGCCAACAGATAGCTGGGTAATGTTACAGCCCTTTTTTCTGCTCAGTAAAATCCATGATAAATCAGATGAGCTTGAACAGACTGACTTGAATACACTTGCTTTGAAATAACTGGTGCTAGAAATAAAACAAGAAGGCTGTATAAAGAGTGGTGACATTGTCACTGTCAGCTGGGTGTGATGATAGTTGTCTTTGTAGCTTTGCAGGTGAACTCCTGTAGTCATACTGAATATTTAGGAACTGCATGACTGCCTTTCTATTCTCAGTAATGTTACACAAGAAAAGGGATGCTAAAGCAGAGCAGATTATGGAGGGCCAGGCAGGGCAGGTAGACAACATGTGGGCTATAACCCTTACATCACTGAAGTACCAGAAAAACTGGTACAAATGCACATCATCAGTTGCATTCGCCAGTGCATATATAAAGCCATAGACATTTATGGAAGCTTCTAGAGCTGTTTCCGCCATGAGAATGTCAAGTTATCAGAATTTTGTGATGTAATAGTTGGAGCTCATGAGATGGGTCGTAGCATTTCGGAGGTAGAAGCAAAGTTTGGATTTTCATGTATCAGCATTTCAAGGGTGAAAGGTGACTACAAGAATTCCGGCAAAACCTCGAGCTTACAAGGCTATAAAAAGACTCTGGGTGAATGTGACCAGCGTCATCTGACAAGAATTGTTTCACACGATTGACGTGCAACACTGCATCAAGTAACATCGGAATTCAATGCTGGGGCCTCAACAAACATCAGGGTGAGGACTGTGCGGGGGACCTACCAATTATTAACTGCTATACCAGTTTTTTTCTGGCATTTCAGTGTACTCTAGACATGCCCCTGTGCTGAGGTGTTACTGCTGTTCCTGGACAGGAAATGCTTCACAGTTGTACAAAGCATTTGGCAGTTCAATGCTTGTTCTATACATTTATTACAAAAAACTCTTGGATACTATGATAGTAAATCATAAAATGCAACTGTGCCATCAACTTCAACCAACTTTTTTATTTTTCCTAAAAACAAATAGCCCCCTGCAGGACTCTGACATTTAAATCCCAAGTTGCTTTTTCCTTTCAGCATCTTAGAAGTAGATTAAAATGTATGAGGTATTTTGACTGAGCTGAGCTGCTGCAAGAGCAAACACAAAGAGAAGTGCATGTTTGCATGTAGGTTGATGCTTGCTTTATTAAAACACATCCTACCTGCTTCAGTGTAACGGAGTCCCACTTTTTCTTCTTCATCCTTAGGCTTAGGTGGTGGCCATATTGCTTGAAGTCTTCCAGGCGTCCTGTCCTCACTGTCTCCTGGAGAAGAGACCTCAGTCTGGGAATTGAAGATGAGAAGAAAGGATTTAATACCATGTAAGAGATCAAGCCCCCAAATGTAGTAACCACAATCAAGAAGCTTGACTAAACAACCTTAAGTCAACATCATCATTCAGATGTGATTGTGTGTGTGTGTGTGTGTGTGTGTGTGTGTGTGTGTGTGTGTGTTTGAAAGAAATAATATTCCTGAAGCTGATGTAAAGATTTAATAAGTGCAACTTAGTGCTGTCTAAATATAGCAGTTTATTTTTCCTGCTTACAGGTTATTTCTCTGTCACACATGTTATGTGTGATATGTTCATATTATTGGTATGATTATATTTACAGAAATGCAATCATGATACTGTGATATGTATCACTCTGCTGTTGAGGATGGCCCCACATGGACAGCTTAAAGATGACCATGATGGACAGATTAAAGATACACTTAGAAACCATGAATTTGGCTTTGCAACTGATATACAGCCTTCCTGTGATGTGGTTACAACTAATTGCCATGAACAGTTTTACACTCCATCAGTCAAATCTCCATGAGTAAATAGTTTATAACTTCAACAAAGTAAACTTCATGGTAAAACTTTGATGAATTTACTGGTTACAATTGCAGTTTTTTTACTACACGTATAGCACAGTTATAGAAGGGATTATTTATTATTGTACTATCCAGAGTCACCCAAATGAGGATGGGTTCCGTTTTGAGTCTGGTTTCTTTCAAGGTTTCTTCCTCTCAACATCTGAGGGAGTTTTTCCTTGCCATCGCCGCCCCTTGCTCATTAGGGATAATATTTATATAAGTTAAAGGTTATCTCTGGATTCTATGTCTTTGTAAACTGCTTTGAGATAATGCCTATTGTTAGAAGCGCTTTCGAAATAAAATTGAAGTGAATTGAATTGATGTGCTAATATAAAGTAAGCATTTATAAGAGCTGTAGCTGTCTTTAGAAAGGTCTGTTAAATCAGGCTGTGGGATTTAATTGCTTTGTTTTACTGTTAACAGGCTCACAGTGATGGAGCAAAAGCCTTACAGAGCATCCAGCATTTCATAACAATTGGAAGCGGTTAGAAAGCTGTTGTTGTTTTAAGAACCGGTTCAAATGAAAGCACATCTTTTCCACGAGATGCACTTGATAAAATTAAAATTTTCTACTTGATAGAAGTAAAATGCTTCAGAAGCGCTTTTATCAGTGTTCAAAACAATATTACATTCATGTGGGCATAAAAAAGTTAGTTAGATATGTAATAATTACAACACAGCATGGCTTAAGACTGAAGACTACAACTAGCCTGGGCAGTGCCCATAACTTATAGCAAGTATTCAATGATGTAATTCAAAGACCATCATTATCCTTGTCATTTGTACAGGCAAATACATTTGGAGTGATACATACTTTGACTTCTCCTGGACTCTTGTCAAAGCTAGCGGATTTGCTTGGAGATTTCTCAAAGATGGACTTCAGTAACTCTCTTTCATTTTTTCTTTTCTTCTTGACAGCCTCTAGGTCCACCGAAACCTCTCCAGTGTCCCTTACGAGGGACTTAAAACCGGACAAAAACTTGAAAGAATCACCTGCCATATCTTTTGCCAAGCCTTTCTCTTCTGCATTGAGGACTTCGCTGCCCTTTGGCCCTTTTTCCAGACTCTCCTCTTTGTGGACGTCATCAAAATTTAACAATTGCCGCCATTGATTCTTGGACACAGCCCCATCTTTGGGATCAGCTCCCTTTTTGTGTGTGGAGGTGCTGGCTTGATTCTGTTTGAATTTGTTGACAGGCTGTTTCAGACTCAGCAGTGCCCGATCTGTATCTTTTTGCTTGATCTCAGACATGGACTCTCTATCTTCTCCAACAGCGCCTTTCTTTAGTACCCGTAAACCACTGAACAGGGCTGGCAGCTGGAAGGATTCCCTGGATGGTGGTGAGAGCGATTTGGGAGAGAGATTTAAGGATGGGTCTGAGGTGGTCCTCTTGGTGCCAGACATGTTCACTTGGGTGTCTTCTGAAGGAGATGTGACACTTGGTACTGAATCATTTAGGGACTCTTTCTGATCCGTCCATAAAGGATCTTTTGTCATTCTGCTTCCAGGCTGTTTAACAGTCCCTGAGTTTTCTTCTTGATCAGAAATGTGCTTGTCTGAAAGCACTGGGGAGTCCAAACCATTTCCATCTTGTGCTGGTGTAGGTTGAGACTCTATAGATGAAGGCACATGAAGAAAGTCCTCATTTTTGTATGGAGAAACATGGAGAGAGTCTTCAGTCATGTGCAGAGAAACTGTTTGCCCATCACCACTGTAATCTCCAGGCACAGCTGGATGTTCCTTCAGTATGGGATCCTTGGCAGCTGGCACATCTAAACCTGTATCTACAGTGGTGTTTCCTCCACTGTTTAGATAAGAATCTCTCATAAGGTCTTTAGATGTAATATCTTGTTCAAATTTATCTACTGGGTTGGGAGAGGTGTCCTGCTTCCTGTCAGAACTCTCAGTAGACCATGTCCTGTTCAGAACAAATATGCCATTTCCTCTTGTCAACTCCAACACACTTCTGTCTCTAAGGATGGGTAGTGTTGAGTCTGTCTTAGACAATTCACTCTTCCTTTCATGATGATGCAGATCCCAGGTCTGTTTTATACTCCTTTCATCCTGATCTGAAGACTTCTCCGTGACCTTCTGTTCAGCAGGCAGAATGCTACCTCCATCTTCCTCTTCATTTTCGTTGTCACTGTAGGTCTCCACTCTAGTGACCTGAACCACATCAGAGTCTGCTAAACCTTTAAAGGAAGAAGAAAATGGCCTTCTCCAACTGGGAAAGGAAGAGTTCTGAAGAACCTCCTCCTTATGGTACTGAGTATTCATCTGTTCAACTGTTTGCTCAGATCTGACATCATTTTCAATTTCTGGAAGAACAACACTAACACAGCTGTTATTAATATCGCCATGGTTAGTAGGGTGTGGATATGATTCTTCCTTAGGCAATGTTCGGAACGAATTAAGCACCGCACTCTCCCCTGCTTGCTGCTGACAGTCTCTCTTCACAAACCTAGGAGAGGATAATAACTTCTGGAGTAAGGACCCAGAAGAATTGCCCTGCTCCATGATAAGAATTTCACAGCTTTCCCCCAATCCTCTTAAATCACAGCGGTTAAATCACTCCTGTGTATCCAGTCAGTGTCACAATGAGCCGGTTCATTTGGCCAAGAAAACAGAAGTCTTTTGTAAGAGCAAATCCCCTGTTTTTTTCTTGCCCGCTCCAAGAGTAGTTTAATAAAACCCCTCTTATCTTGTTTCCTTTAGTCAGGTAAAGCTGTATTCAAGCTGTACACTTGTCAAAACAAAAACATGAACCTTTTCCACACTAAGGTTTTAGTTCTTCCAGCGAAAATCAGACAGTCCGGTGTTGTAGATTAGGCTTAGATTCGACGGACAGTCCTGGCCGTATAAATCATGTTTACAAAACATTCTGGAAGCTAAAAATGTTATACTTCTCTCCAGCTTTGTATGTAAGCCTCATCCAGAATTGTCTTCTGCAGTTCATGGCAGTCTCCTGGCACTGTGCTTTCTTCTCGCTTGTTGAAAATGTGTAACAGTCTGTATGTCTACCCGAGAAAGTTCAGTGCTGTCTTTGTAAAAATCAGTGAACTTTGGTGTAGAGTGCGTCATACCGGTTTACCTACGCTCCTGTACCTCCCTCTCTCTCTTATGTTTCCCCTCCCTACTCCCTGGGAGGAAACCATACGGCCAGGTGTCCTATTACTTACACTTACTTCCTCATAATGGCAGCGTGTACAGCCTCCCTCCCTCCCGCCTTCTTTCTCTCTCTCTCTCTCTCTGTCTCTCTCTGTCTTTCTCTCTCTTTTTCTCTCCCTCCCTCTCTGTCTTGCTAATCCAGAGGATCAGGTGGAGTGGGCGGTGCTGCTTAACTCTGCACACTGCATTACACCATTGACTAGAAGGTTAAGGCACCACGTCACTACCATTCCACACTGCCATTACAACAACGACAAAAAAACCAACCTGGCAAACCTGCACATTTTCAGTGCTGTGTGGAATTTAGCCTTTAGGGCAAGAAATACAAGGGTCTTGGTTTCAGTTACTTATTAGGAACCATCTTATTGCTGATTCAGCACTAACAGCATTTTTTTGTGAATGGCAAACAATTCATAGTGGTCATACCTAAATACACACAAAATATTATAACATTTATCTCTCTCTCAGCTGTCCAACTTGAGGATTATAGTCTGAAAATTATCTCATATTGTAATGTTTTGTTCACTTCTCTTTATTCTTAACAGCACTGCTTGTGTAACTGCACCGCATTCCATCAAGGTGATTTATCAACCTATATTTATATATATATATATATATATTTACAATGAAAAAAATATTCATGTCTATGAATGAGACCAAAATCTTGTATATGTTAGAAGATTATACAAAAGAGAATAAAGTGCTGCAAAAGGTAAAAAAAAAGAAAATATGTGCTATAAGGCTAATACCATGAATATGCTTCAAGGAATAATAAGCTAAAAGGATTTAGCACTGCATCATATAGTTAAGTCCTAGGCTCATACTGAATTGACATGGGATTAGCTGGTCTTATATAAGAACCACAGCAGAGGAGTTTCTACTAGCTGTTCTTTCTGTTCTTTTACAAAAAGCAACACTTTTATTTTTTACAGTATTGTATAAAGGGTGCTGATCGTATAAACCTATAGCTGATGTCAAAAGTTTACATACACCTAGTCTAACTATTTTCTATGCTATAATCTCAGCTTTTCACATCTCCAAACATTTCATGTTACCATACATTTCTTTTGGAAAGTTAATTAAGGCATCTACTTTGTTCATAGCAGACATCATTTTAAAATAATTGATTAGATTATTAGATAGAAATTTATTTCAGCTTTAATTCACTAAATCAAATTTCCAGAGGCTCAAAGGTTTACATCCACTGTCCCCATAAACAGTCTGCAAGATTCAAGTAATTGATTTAATGACTTTTAAAAGCTTCTGATTGGCCAAGTGTCATAATAAGGAGTTCATAGTAGCCCGCTGGCTGTAAAAGGGCATAGCTTTAGTGACAGTGCCTTTTTTGCTGTTGATAGCAAGAGATTTTTCTAGCCAAGACCACTCCAAGTCTGGTTCCTAATTAGGAGCAATTTCCAAACAACTGAAGGTACCACAAACAAATATAAAATTCATGGGACCACACAGATATTACATTATTCAGGAAAGAGGCACAAATGAACTCTCAGATGCACAAACTTTGGTCCAAAATGTTCAGCTGAACCAAAAGACAATAAAAAAAAAACTGGTGGAGGAGTTGAAGGCATCGGGTACCAAATATGTACATTGACTATTAAGAGACTCATACACTGAAATACCAGAAAAACAGGTACTGGAGCCTATACAAAATATATATCAACACCACCTATGCATGTTATTGGTCGCAGCATGTATATAAAGCGATAGACATCTATGGAAGCTTCTAGAGCTGTTTCTGCCAGGAGAATGGAAAATTCATGATCATGATTTTGCTATTTTCAACGTGGTTTAATAGTTGGTGCTTGTGAGATGGGTCATAGCATTTTGGTGGTAGAAGCAAAGTTTGGATTTTTACATCTGAGCATGTCAAGGGTGTACTTTAACTACAAGAATTCCAGGAAAACCTCAAACTTACGACAGCAGTGTGGCCGTAAAAAGACTCTGGGTGAACGTGACCAGCATCGGCTGGCAAGAATTGTTTCACGTGATAGGCGTGCAACCCTGTCTCAAGTAACACCAGAATTCAATGCTGGGGCCTCAACAAACATCAGCGTGAGGACTGTGCAACATTCCCTCCAAGATCCCGTGTGGGACCTACCAGGAATTAACTGGTATACCAGTTTTTATGGTACTTCAATATACATCGGAATGTCTTGACAGCCTGCCGTGCAAGGAAGAAGCCCCTACTCCGAAACTGGTACATCCATCACAAAGCCCTGACCTGAATCCCATAGTAAATTTGTGGATTGTATTGAAAAAGCTTGTTTGAGCAAGAAGGCTCACAAACCTGACTGTGTTACACCAGTTCTGTCAGGACAAACGAGCAAAAATAACAGCAAAGTATTGTGAGAAGCTTGTGGAAGGCTTCATCAATTCATCTTAAGCAATTAAAAGGCAATGCAAAGTTTTGACCCACTAAAAATCCAATACAGTAAATAAAATCTCTTGTTTAATATTGTATAATTACCTCTTATAGAAATAAAGCTTAACTTAACTGACAACACAGGACATTGTAACATGAAATGTGTGGAGTTGTGAAAAACTGAGTTTGAAAGTCTTTAACCTTGGTGTACGTAAAGGCTCAGCTGTAAAAATAGCTGACTAATTTCTATGCCGTTTCCACTGAAAAATAATCTACTTGCAAGATTGTTTACAAGCGCAAGTCACATGCCAATCACGCCAACTGAAAAACAGCCAAGTCAAGATTGAAATGCACTGAGAAAGTTGAATATGCTGAAATTTGCTTGACAATCCGTGCTTCTATAAAAGCAGGCCGCCAACCACTTTTCAGAGACCTAATTTAGTCGCTGTTTACTAGGTGCACTAAGGATATACCTATTCTGCTTCTGAATATGCACCTGCTGTTGCTTCTCTACTGACTTTGTGCATGTATGTAGAGTTGCCTATGTGCATATCTGTGCTTGGGTGTGAAGTCCACACCCAAACAAAGTATGACACTGTAATACCGGTTTTGGTCAATTTAAATGTCTCCACTCTAAAAAAAAAAAAAAAAAGGTATGCAGTGAGGTGCCAAGCAAAGTAATTTTGTAAATAGCAATTTTTGTAATTTTATGCCTTTCCTAAATTTTAAGCAGAGTAAATCAATTCAACCCAGTTGTTTTGAGTCTGAAATTTAGAAGACTGTATGCATTTTGCTATAGATTTAAATTTCTGTAACTTACTCTTTTAAAGGTGCAGTGTGTAGGTTTTAGGGAGATCTATTAGCAGTGGAATATATTATTCATAATCATGGAATGGAATATACTTTGATATAAATATCCTATAAAAATAAATGGTTTTATTCGTGTATAATAAACTGCAACTACAAATCATGATGTTTTTGTAAGCTTAGAATGGGCTTCTTCTCAGTTAAATTTTTCACAGATTATTAATCACAGATGACATTCATGCACAGGAAATATAACAACATGTACTAGGTATTGTATGGCTAATTTCTAGCAGCGTCCTAGCTCGAGGTACCGTATTTTCCGGACCATAAGGCGCACCGCATTATAAGGCGCAGTCTGAATTACGGGGTCTATTTCTGTATT
>JAOVVH010000002.1:7179117-7190380 GCA_028566435.1 Scorpiodoras heckelii
CACACACACACACACACACACACACACACGTTAAAAATGACCTGTTGTTCCATAAGACAAATGAGCATTCAGGACTTCTAACATCTTAATTAGTATTCAGTCTTGGGACAATAATTAACACGTGATCAGAAAAGTCTAATCTACTGGACTGGGCCATTAAGTTAAGTGTGATGTTCGGGATATGAGCCTATTGTTTTACACAACAAGTTCAATAAAGCTTTTTTTGTCATTTACTTCAAGTCATTCACACTGATATATAGAAAACCTAATGAATGGAGTAACGCGGCGATCAAAACGGCCATTTAAAACGAAATTAATGTTGTTTGTAATTGTACATTGCTGTAGAGATTTTCAGTTTATGTCGGACATTGATATTTTTTATTTCGTTTTATATTTTAAAATCCAATCCAGAGGCGGCAAATCTTGGTAACAGTTATAGTGAAAACCTCGCCAAACGCGCAATAGCCTTGGCGCAGTGGGTAGCACTGTCGCTTCACAGCAAGAAGGTCCTGGGTTCAATCCCTGGGTGGAGCGGTCTGGGTCCTTTCTGTGTGGAGTCTGCATGTCCTCCACGTGTCTACTTGGGTTTACTCTGGGCACTCCGGTTTCCTCCCACAGTCCAAAGAGATGCATATTTGGTTAATTGGTGTCTCTAAATTACCCTTAGTGTGTGTGTGCCCTACGATGGATTGGTGCCCTGTCTAGGGTTGATCCTGCTTTGCGCCCTATGCCGCCAACCAGGCACCGGCTCTCCCGTGTCCCTGGAAACAGGAATAAGCAGTTAAGATAATGAATAAATGAATGCATATCAGTCTTGCCATATATTATAAACAACATGAGTGGCAACTTTCAGGGAGTGTGTAAAAAACAATGGTTTAAACCGCTGCTGAATGTGTGTGACGATTGAGCCTCAGGTGGTACTGTTTGAGAACGTGTCACATGGGGTTGGGGTACTTTGGAAATTCATTGTCACTTAACACAATCTGCTGCTGCATCAAGAACCTGAAACTGTATTATGCACAGAGGAAGCCATATATTAATTTTGCACAGAAACACCACTTTTTCTTTTTTGATACAGATATGGAAACCTAGAGTATCAGCTGATAACAATGCCCATCCAATATTGTTTTATTTAAAAACAAATAAGCTGTAAATGCTTTTATTTTTACTTATTTGTTCTTTTGTTTATACTTAAACACTTCCCTAACCAAAGAAAAACAATTAAAGTCTCTTTATATGTAAAGATTTACAGTTCAAAAAATGCATTCTTTTACCAAAAACAAACAAACAAAAAAAGAAAAAATAATTTGAATCTTTGCCATTTGTTACAGAATCTGACATTTCCTTTTATAAGTGATCCAGCATTTTTTGCTGGTATAGGCCCGATATTGATAGTGCGTACTGGATTGGTGCCATCTCTAGTAATTTTACTATTAATCTTTTGAAGTAAAAGCCCCTGACACAAAAAAAACCCCAAACAGCTGATGCTAAATGCCGAAACACCACTGTCTGATATTCTCAGGTAAAATCTCAGGCGAAGCTGTGCAAAGGGAGTTTTTAGCTAGCTGGTTTAAAATGCATGTGTGTGGCTAGAAGTAAACAACAGAGAAATGAGTTGCTTAATTTGCGTTCACTGTTAAATTAAAGACTGAACTATGAGTATGTTCAAGTGAGGTTTTGCTCTAATTAAATCATTTTAGTTTTTTTGTTAACTCATACCTGATTTTTAGCTAAATATGAAATATAGTTTGCAAGCACATCGCACCAAAAAGCTGAATTCACCTCTATTAAATTGGAGGCTGACAGATAAGACTGGTGTGGAATTAAGTCAACATGTGGAGCGTTATACTGTGTGTCTAAATGATCTATCGATCTGCTGCTCAATGATTTGCTTCATTTCCGAATGCTCTATGCTGAGGCTGTTAATATATTTTGCATTGACTGGGGTTGATGTCTTTTTCAACATTTTGTGTTAATTAGTGGTGAGGTGCTCACTGTATTTGATATATCACAGTGTGGCTTTTCAACTTAAATTTTTTTTAAATATTATAACATTAAAAGGCATATATGAATAAAAAATGTCTTAAAAATTGGATACTCGGGCTCCTGAGTGGCGCAACAGCAGCGCTTTTGCCCTATATCATCCGGAGATCGCAAGTTTGAGACCGGGGGATGCTATAGCTGCCCAGCCAGGAGCTCAGAGAGTAAAACTGGCCGTACTGTCAGGGTGGGAGGGGCAGCATACGCTCTCTCCTATGTCAATCAGAGCTACACTGTCCAAGCACGGGCATCTGTGAGCTCATGCATACATCAGATGGGTAGGAGTGCTTTCCTCCGAGTGTGTTACACCGCTCCCGGAAGTTGCACGAGCAGCAGTTTGAAAAGAGAGCTTGTGCTGCGTGTTACGGAGGAAGCATGTGATAGATTCGCCCTTCCTGACTGGCAGCTTGTCGTGTGACATGGGAGAAATGCCGATGGGTGGGAATTGAATACAACTAAATTAGGGACAAAATCGGGGGGAAAATAAAAAAATAAAAATTGGACACTCGTCTGCTTTGTCCCTGTTTAAGTGAAGGGGCCTGTAAAGGTGCATTCCATTGAATAAGTTTTAACACACAGGGTGAAAATTTTATGTTTGCTTTAATTATATTACAATTAAATTAATTAACTGTTACAGTCTGTAACCATTTTTGGTATTTTTCAGACTCAGCATTTACTATAAATGTGAAAATTCATAGAGCAATACAGCAAACCAGTAACTGAGTTTACAAGATACTGTACTTGACTGACCTACATGGTCAGTCCATGTCCATGGGCATCATCCTACATGGTCTTTTTTTTTCCCGAAAGTGGCTCTCTTTCATTGTATTTATGAGCTCAAACATTATTGAATTAAATTCGGACAACATTTTGTTCTCTCTGAAAGTAGCTCTCTCTGCTCTCAGGAAACAGTATTTACCACAGACCACAGAAATTTCATTACACATCACTGTTAATCCCAGGTTGGTGTCTTGGTATTATCTTTGAATCTACACAGTCATGTAATTCAGAAGATACAGACTACTCCAATTCCCTTTCCATTAGCATAACTGGTAAATCTCTAAATAGACTTAAGTATATTCAAGATACACCAAGTCACACTTGATTCAAAGTTGATATGATATTATACAGTGGTGACTCAATATGATACACTTACAATACAGCAAAAATAATATCGCCTGAATATGTGCCTAAGCTTTGCATTTAATTGATTATTATTTGCATAAATTTGTTAAAATTACATTACATTCAAACTCTTAGCAGCATGTAAAGAAACAAAAGAAGCATTCACTGGTGCGCCTCACAGGGGTGGCTTGTCTGAAGGGCAAGACTTTTTTCCCATTTATCTGATAGCCAGCTGCACTCTCAGAGGCACCCATCTCTCTGTAGCCCTAGATGTCTTTTTGAATCCTGCATTCTCCACTGCAGAATATGAACTTCCTAGTCACTGTGTTGAGTCATTTAGCTTGGACTGATTCAGCGAGGAAAAGCTGCCTGAATGCAGCAGAATGTTGGCTCTGTGTGTGTGTGTGTGTGTGTGTGTGTGTGTGTGTGTGTGTGTGTGTGTGTGTGTGAGACCATGTTTTTAATCTCTTTGTGGGGACTAAATGTCCCAACAAGGATAGGAATATCTGATATTTTGACCTTGTGGGGACATTTTGCTGGTCCCATAAGGAAAGTATTTTATATTGTAGTTTTTAAAACATTAAAAAATTAAAACAAAAAGAGCCCAAAAGTTGCCTTTTCATTACTGAAGTTAGGGTTAGGGTTAGGGTTACTCATAGCATAAATTAGTTGCATTAATAATTATGTCAGTGGAAGGTCCTCACAAGTATAGCAAGACAATGTCTGTGAAACTGTGTGTGTTTTGTGTTGCCTGACAGTGATGTTTTTGCTCATTAGTGAGAAATTTAAATCACATTTTTTATATCCGAATTTCTGTACGACTCTGAGACAAAGTCCATTGTTAAATGTACTGTATAAATAAAGTTGAACTTAATTGAATATACACTGAAGTACCAGAAAAACTGGTTTACCAGCTAATACTTGGTAGGTACCCCACGGGATCTTGGAGGGAGCGTTGCACAGTCCACACGCTGATGTCTGTTGAGGCCCCAGCATTGAATTCCGATGTTACTTGAGACGTTGTTACATGCCTGTCATGTGAAACGATTCTTGCCAGCTGACGCTGGTCACGTTCACCCAGAGCCTATTTACGGAAATACTGCTGTTGTAAGTTCAAGGTTTTGCCAGAATTCTTGTAGTCACGGTGCACCCTTGAAACACTCATACATGAAAATCCAAACTTTGCTTCTACCTTCGAAATGCTATAGCTATTTTACGAGGTCCAACTATTAAACCGCGATGAAAATTGCAAAATCTTGATAACTTCCCATTCTCATGGCGGAAACAACTCTAGTAGCTTCCATAGATGTCTGTTGCTTTATATTGGTTGCACTACCAGATGCAAACAGTGACGTGCATAGATGATGTTGCTATGTATTTTGCATAGGCACTAGTACCAGTTTTTCTGGTGCTTCACTGTAGAAGAGTGCATAGTTACACCCTAGCTCACACACTCAAAAACTCTGTACTGGGTTACCTGGATATTCTAAACCAGACTGGCATCTGTGGAAGGCTGATTGTTCAGTGACATGGCTACCAGCCCCCAGAGCACCATTTTATGTTATGATACATAGAGTATCTGTAGCTGAATCAGAAACTGTAATGATGATGATGATGATGATGATGATGATTATGATAATCTTATCTTCATCTCTTTAGTCAGCAAGCTTCTTGCATAAGTAGTCTGCTGCAATTAGTGGCCTCTCAAATGATATGTAGCACATGTCAACTTTTTCTATTATCCTGTTTTAGACGTTTTTTTCTTACTCTTGACATTTTAAAACCCAGTTACCACAGAAACATTGCACCAGACTTCTGTGATGTTTGGCCTGCTGTGCATTATCTTTCCCTCCTACATAGACAAAATCATTACACCAGGAAGTGCATGTTATGTTCTCGACTAATTTTTCTTAGGTTTGACGAATTAAAATGTCCGCAGTATATTGCTAAAAAGAACCGATGATGCAGTATGTATCTTTGGTAGGTCTCTGATAAGGCACTGTGTTAACACCCTCTTGTGTTGCATGCTATTATCTTTTGTGCTGTTCAATTCCCATTGGTTTTCTCATAAAAGATTCACGCCATTTTAACAACCTCTCTTTCGCAAGCTCCACCTAAAAGATATGTGTGCTTTTTATTAGGTGCTTGGTGCTGCAGAGTCAATGCTGTGTGGGATAAAACAACGCTGCTCAGATAGTACAACAGCAGCTGGAAGGGAGATGGAACTGCTGAGCTTTCTGAGTTGTAGCCTGTATATATGTGTGTGTGGGCATATTTTCAACAAATGTCCACACAAGGACAGGAATATCTGAAAGTTTTGAACTTGGGACAGTTAGCTCTTTTATTTTATCTTATATATATTTTTTTTTAATCAGTAGCTTTTTTTTACATTTAAAAATCCAAAGGATTTAGGGTACAGTTAAATTTAGGTATAGGCATATCACTGTAACAAAAATATTTTTACAGTTTTTCAACAGTAGCGCTTACAGTTTTTCTTTGTATTCCAAAATTACAGTAAATTATATTAAAATTACAAGAATAAACTGTTTATTAGAATGTGTCATGTGATCAAAAAAAATTACACATTATGATACATTAATGGAATATGTTAAATAACTGTTTTTAACAGCTTTTAGATGACACTTTTAGCAAAACTAACCTTACAAACTCAGTATTCTTTATTGAGAAAAGTAGCAGCATTTTCTGTAATTTACACAATATAAGAGTACAGTTAATCTGCATTTAAAGAAAATGCTTTTATTTTGACAGTTTATTAATGTATTTAAAGAAAAAATCAATCAACAAACTTGGGCTTTTGGGCAAGTCACCTGATCGCCAACTGCCTTCAGTGGTTTCACTGTACTTAAATTTTCCTCTTTTTTTTTTGTTATTTTTAAAACTTTTTTTTATTTTAGATGTTAACTGTGGTGTAAAGATACTTACATTTTTTATAGACATTTTCTGGTACCCCTGCTGTCAGAAAATGACCATTTTTACATTTTATTTTAAACATAATTAAAAAAAATATTTTTTTTACAGTGTAGCATTACTTAGTAGCATTAATAATTACAATCACATAATAATACATTACAAGGATAGCAAGATAAATGTGTCTTTTTGTGTATTTTAGGTAACAAATAATAAACAGAGATAAAAATGTATGAATAAATTGATCAACTGCATGGATAAAATGCCCTCAAGATCATAACACCTGTCTGGTTGACTTTATAGAAGCCAGGACTCAAAACGCCCTATTTTAAACAAAGTATATATAAATATACAAATATTCTGTCTATATTCACTATTCTGGTCACCACTATATCTGGTGAGGGTCGTGGTGGATCTTGAGCTCGGACAGGACCACACACTGGATGGGGCACCATTCCAGTACAGGGCATCACATGGTACAGATCTAGAGCACTTTAGATGAGCTAATGGTTTTTGACCATAGGGGAACAAGGACATAGGGAAACCTGCAAAACTCCACACAGATACTAACTGAAGCTCAAGGCTTTACCCTAACCTAGACCGTAAATGCTACCATGCCATACTGTAGAAACAGAAAACATGGTCATACCATTAAAGTGAGTTTAAAAAAGGCAGTTATGGTGTGTGAGGATCTAAGGGGATTTGGTAATGACTTCCAGAGCTTGTGTTGATCCATGGTAACTGCAAGCTGACTCTTCAGCCGGGTTTTTGGGATGTCCAGTTGTTTGCTGTTTGCTGATCTGATATAGCACAATCAATATTTTTGAAACAAAGGTCACAATCAAATATTTGAACTGGGTTCTTAACATAGTTTTTGTGCTTAAAAGTCTATGAGTTCAGTATCTTTCCCAAATTCTTTACTACCAGTAACTTCTGTCTTGCCTTGTTTTACTGCAGGAAATGATGGTACATCCACAACTTAATGCCATTTAAGCAGCCTCTAATATCGCTCAAGACATTATGTAATGTGTGGGAGAGAGAAGCAGGACCTGTGAGTGTGGGTGATCAGTGTAAGCAAGATCAAGCTCTGAGCAGGGCACAGTTAGACAGGGTGACAAAGGTGTATACAAAAATGTACAACCAATAAACAGACATAGGTCAAAGCAAAGTGAGAATAGATACATTCCTTCTTGAAGGATCCACAATTAGCAGTTTAACTGGTAACAGGTAAGGTCATCAAGATTGAGTATAAAAGGAGCATCCACCAAAGGCTTGGTGTTTGCAAGCAAGGATGGGTCATGGTTCAACACGTTGTACCAAACTTCATGAGAGCATTCTCAGTTAGTTCAAACACTGTGTTTCTCAGTGCAAGATTGCAAAGCATTTAGGTCTTTCACCATTTACAGTTCATATTATATAAAATTATTCAGGGAGTCAGGGGAAACCTTGGTGTATAATGGCCAAGGGCAGAAACCGCTGCTGAATGTGTGTGACCATTGAGCCCTCAGGTGTTACAGTTGGAGAAAACTTCATGCTACCATGATGGATATAGCAGATTGGGCTCGAGAGTACTTTGGAAAATTACTGTCACTTAACACAGTCCGCCACTGCAGACATGTAACCTGAAACTGTATTATACAAAGAAGAAGCCATATATCAAATTTGTGCAGAAACACCGGTGAGTTCTTTGAGCCAGACAACAGTGAAACAATGTTCAGTCAAACACTGTTGAGCAGCTCAAGTCTTGCATACAGCAGGAATGGACAAAAATTCCAGGCATATACTGTATATATATATGACTATAGGTACAGAATTAAATGATTGTGTTACTTTGGGTTGGAAAGATCAACCTGAGGTTGAACATAACAAAAGCAAACATGGCAGGTTTAAAGCCTATACTTGTATAGTTCTGTCAAGATTTCTATGTTTAACAGACGCCTTACGATGACTGTATTGAGACTGTTTTGAAATACATGCTGTATTGTTTGTTCGGTGATTCAAGAGCAGTTGCTTAAAGATCAGATTTTTCTATTTTTAATGGTCTGACCTTGATATGTAAAAGAATGCATAATAATGGCCAAATATTGTACATTTAGTATCAATGAAAGCTTCATGTCTAAAAAATGAGTAATAACCTAGTCTAGGGTGTGCTCATTTTTCCTAGTGGGGTCCACAACATACTGCATCAGATTATATAAATTTAAAATGTAATCCAGATTTTTGTGACATAAAATGTCACATTCCTTCTTACTGCATAACCTGTGAGGAATCTTATATTTAGAAGACCTCCTTTTAACTGCCTGGGCAGATGGTTTGATATTATTTTACAGAACTTTTTGAGGCTTCTGTGTGGGTTTTTTTTTTTTTTACTCAGGAAGCAATCTGGATTTGCTCAAATATTGATTTATGAGGTCTCAAGACAGATTTTGTCATAGATTATAGACTCTCGGTCAAAATAATAACTGTCTTTATATATACTGCTTGCTGTTTACTCAGAGTGGACTTATTTTATTACTGCCCCTTTATGACAGCGGAATCCCTCTACTGGTTTAATGGGTGTTAATGGGAGATACTGACATTCTGCTGTGCTGGACAGAAACTTATGGTCTTGTGTAATGCTCCTGCAGTAAGGACTTTTGCATTGCTGTAAAGGGAAAGGCAGCCATACCAGAGTGCAGCATCAACTGAAGGTATTAGAGAGCCATTATCAGAGCAGCTGACGACACACATTCTGTTTTTATGTCCCCTTTCCAAGGAAAATAGAGCACTGAATGCCCCAAAATTTCTGCAGCAAGAGACTCTAGCCAAATAAAACTCTGTGAGCGTACATTCCACCAGACAGTTTTATATAGTTAAGGTACACTACTACTAATGAGTCACTTTTAGAGGGTCTGCAGCTGTCTGATCCTATAACACTTTGGCTCTTTGCATCACTGCATGCCCTGTTCCCTACACCATTGACCCAACATGATAAAATCTAGGTGCAAGAATATCAGCTTCTTTTATGTAGCTTTACACATTCTTCACAAACACTGCTTTTGACAAAGTATAGACATTCCCTCTGGATATGTTACTCAAACCATGAATTTTGCTTTGCAACTGATATAATCATCCTTCCTCTGATGGTTAGGACTAAATGCCATGGAGTTTTGCACTTTATCACTCAAATCTCCATCAGTGAACAGTCACAACTTCAATAAAGCAGATGTCATGTTAAAACTTTAATCGGTTTACTGGTTACAATTGCATTTTTTACTGTATATTTGTACTCTTAATAGAAGAGATATTATTGCACTATGGCATCCAGTGTCACCCAAATGAGGATGGGTTTCTCTCAAGGTTTCTTCCTCTTCCTCTGGTTTGCGCATTAAGGATAACAGTTAATGATAAAACCTATATAAGTTATGTCTGGATTTTATGTCTTTGTAAAGCTGCTTTGGCACAATGTCTATTGTTAAAAGTGCTTTAGAAATAAAATTGAATTAAATTGAATTGAATACATTATCTACATACTGTAGCTTTAAGCAAATTTTGAACAAGATGGGTAAAAGCAAAATGCAGATCATAAATTCATCAACTACTATTAAGTCCACTTTATACCAATAACTGTTTCATATGTAGTTGTTAGAGGTCTAACAATGCACAACATTCAAATTCTATAAGACATGATAGAGTTGTGTCTCAACATGCTAAAATTTAGATATGTGCCTTGTTATGCTCTTTCAGGTGATTCAGTATTCAAGACTATAAACATACAGTAATCGAAACTTAATAATAACTAGTGCTGTCATGCGAAAAAAAATTTTAATCACGCGTTAATCGCAGTTTTAATGCACATTTTGATTTGCGTTGTATATGCAACTAGGCATCGTAGGACCATTGAAAATGTTGTTGCCATTTATCACTGGTCTATTTTAAGAGAAACGACTGTTGAATGTCTCATTATTCACTTGACTTTATTTGATAAACGTGAAATATTAAAGATGATAGATGTCTTTTCATTTTTTGTAAATTATTTTTTTGTATTGTATTGATACAGCTTTGGGATACACTTGCGATCGGAATGCAGCCTAAAACGAGTAATGTAATGGTCAATTTCAGAATGTTTGTGTTCGCTGACGGCGCCGCTGGTTTGCGTCATTTAAATAATTTTTAATCTGTATTAAATTTTTAGTGCCGTTAATTTTTTGAATCGCGATTAATTCTTTCACAAAATCTCAGCTGGATGGAGGATATTTAAGTGATTCTGCATTAAGGTGCAGTAAAAAATTAAAAAACGCAAGATCATATTTAGATATAATCCTTTAATAAATAAGTTGTCTAACTGGCAATTCTCATCTGGCTGACATTTTCTCTGTTGATGCAGACAGCAGGAGAGCACCGGTGAAAAAAGATAAGAAAACAGTATATTTAATCACCTTCTAATTATCATCACCATTACCATTAATTGTGTTGAAGGTTAAATTTGACACTTTGTTGAAGTCCTGTTTAATTTTTTTGGTCAAAATCATTGTTCTTTGTGCCAAAAATGGGCAAAATGTCTCTTCTGGTTTTTGGCTGAAATTTGTCAGTGCTATCCCTATTAAATATAGTTAACTGGTGTTAGCTAAAAGTCAATGTACAATGAAAATCACAAGTTTAAAAAACCCCTGCGCAAATCATCACAGATTCATATGCTGATTGAAAAAGAATATTTTAACATACACTATATAGACAAAAGTTTTTGGACACCTACACATTATATCTACAGTTGTGCTGCATCTTATATCTTGGAACTGTCTTCTGCTTTTGAGGTAGGTTTTGGATTGTAAAACTTTTAGCTAGATTCTGCTAGTTCTGTATTCTATTTGCTACCTGTTTTGGTTGTGAGTCTGTTTACTGCCTGGTTCTAATTAAAGAAGACCAGGTGCCTTGGTTTCAGATTAGATGGGTATGAATTGTTGAGGGGTGGGACCAGATACTGACTGCTTTATTTAAAGTGGCATTCCTGGCTAGCTGATTTCCTTTTGCCTTCCACTTCTATTGGCTCAGAATCAACACAGCAACGATCTCCATTCATCTTGGTTAAGTACCACCTTCTTTCTATTCACATCCATCATTCCTTTCTCCTTATCTACATCATGTGCTTCCCGATTCCCATCTGCACTTCCCACAACCGACACAAACGCAG
>JAOVVH010000002.1:7254265-7264574 GCA_028566435.1 Scorpiodoras heckelii
ACCCCTCACTCATAGCGCGCACACACACACACACACACACACACACACACACACACACACACACACACACACACACACACAGACAAAAGAGGCACGTTAGGATAATTAATAGGGAGCAGGTGCGGGCACTTACCTCTTCTGCCACTCCTGGCTCCATCTCCTGTTGGCAGATCTGTGCCTGATCATGCACCTGCTGCCACCTACCCCCACAGTCCGGCGGGACAGGACGTCCACTGTCTGTGGATTAAAAGGCTGGAGGGCTAGATACCAACGGGTGATCTGCACGTTGGCATCTTTCATGTAGTGAAGCCATTGCAGTGGGGCGTGATCCAAACAGATGGTGAAGGGCTTTCCCAGCAGAGAGTGAGGACAGCCCACTTGATGGCTAGGCCCTCCTTCTTGACCGTGCTGTACTTGTGCTCCCGGTTTGAGAGTTTTCGGCTGATGTACGGTACCAGTCAAAAGTTTGGACACACCTTCTCATTCAAAGTTTTTATTTTTACATTTTTTTTGCTACATTGTAAATAATACTGAAGTCATCCAGACTATTAAGGAACTCAAAAGGAATCATGTAGTAAACTTAAACATGTTAAACAAACCAAAATATGTTTGAGATTTTAGATTCTTCAAAGTAGCAGCTTTTGCTTTGATTACAGCTTTGCACACTCTTGGCATTCTTTCAGTCAGCTTCATGAGGTAATCATGAAATGGTTTTCAACAATCTTGAAGGAGTTTCCAGAGGTGCTGAACACTTGTTGGCTGCTTTGCCTTCACTCTGTGCTCCAGCTCATTTAAATTTTTCGGATTGACTGAGCTTCATTTCTTAAAGTAATAAGTAAGGCTATTCACTGTATACAAGAAATTCAAGAAATTAACTCTTGGCGAGGCACAGCTGTTAACTCATCTAAGCAAGAGGTGCCTACTTTGAAGAATCTAAAATATAAAACATTCTGGTTTGTTTAACACGTTTTTGTTTACTAAATAATTCCATATGTATTTCTTCATAGTTTGGATGACTTTAGTATTAATCTACAATGCAGAACAATTTTAAATAATGAAAAACCTTTGAATTAAGGGTGTGTCCAAACTTTTGACTGGTGCTGTATAGCACGGGGAACTCCTCTCCCTCCACCACTTGGTTACAAAATGGCCCCCAACCCTCTGTCTGATGCATCTGTCTGCAACAAAAAAGAGAAAAGAGAAGTCAGGAGAGTGCAAAAGAGGACCACCACAAAGTGCTGCTTTTACCTGGTTGAAAGCCCACTGGCACTGCTCCGTCCACCGGACCATATCTGATTCCCCCTTTTTAGGGCGGTCAGTCAAAGGGCTGGTGACATCTGTATAATTCAGTATGAACCGACGATAATAAGCTTCACCTCCTTTTTGGTCCTGGGTTGTGGGCAGAAAGCAATCGCAGCAGTTTTATCACTTCTTCTGGTTGGCTGTGAGCCCCGCATGCCTCAGCGATTTTAGGACAGCTCGGAGATGTTGAACATGCTGCAGCCAATCAAAACTGAAAATGATGATGACATCTAAATATGCCGTGGCATATGCGGTATGTGGAAATCTCAAATTGGTGTAAACCGAACGGTGTGGAGAATGTGATTTTTTCATGGGACATGGGAGTCAAGGGAATCTGCCAATATCTCTTCATTAAGTCCAGTGTCGAATAAAAGCAAGCTGTGCCTAATTGAGCAGTTCATCAATGCGAGGCATGAGGTTACCTTATGACAGAAGTGGACCAACCCATCTGATTTGGGAAACAAAATGACGGGGCTGCACCACTCACTGTGGGCCTCCTCAATTGCTCCTATTTCGAGCATGGCCTTAAGTTCCTTCCTGACCACCTGTTTTTTATATTCAGTGAGACAACAGGGACGACTACGAACCACTACCCCAGGGGCATCAATGAAGTCAGTGCACCAAGGCAGAGCTGAGAATATGTCAGAAAACTCCCGCAGAATTTCCACGACATCAGCGACTTGGGAGGGTGAGAGGCGACTGTCAGTTGGGACCAGAATAAATTCTTTTGCCAGTTTAAAATTTGTTTTTTTTGGTAATTTGATAAATTTGACATGCCCCCCGTCCATGAGCACCACCTCATAGTCGACGTCCCCGACTCTCAGTGTGATGTGAAAGGATCCTTGCCACTTCGTGAGTATTTTAGAGCTCAACATGGGGAGTAAAATGAGGACCTTATCTCCCGGTGTGAACCCTCACAGCTGAGCATCCCTGAAAAGTCTTACCTTATGTTCAAAAGTATTTACTGCTCTTAAAAATCAAGACGTCTGGTACAACCAGACCTTTTGTTAAGTTCGGAGGTGGAAGTTTTGTTTTTTTAAATTCACACACTTATTCCAATAGGAAAATCGATTAGGTTGAATAGTCGATAACAATCTAGAATAGTACAAAAATATGAGATTTGAGAGACAAAGCTATTTTGTTTAGTGAAGGTAGATATACAGGGGCTGAATTTCTACACCAGTGCAGTGTGTTAAGATTGCAAAAACAAATGCAATAACATGCATAATTAATTTGATTGTGGTTTGTTTGAATGTGGTAATTCTAAATATTTGCTATCATAAGCTATGCTATTTCTATTATTAATTGGTAAAACAAAGGAATAAAACAAAAGAGGAGATTGTGAGTTTCTCTCACAGCCTCTGCCATATAGCAGTGTGAGCATAATCTCTCAGTAGCTCTGGATGATGTGTCTTTAGGACTCTTTTGGCTCTGGGCTGCCATGTGGTTCAGGTCAATGTCAGTGCTGAAGAGGAGCTAAAAAAAGTGAAACTCCCGAAAAAGTAAGTCTTTTGCAGAGATCAGTCACCAATGTGTTAACCTGCTGGTGGAAGATAAAGTGCAACAGCAAATCACATTAATTTAGATGCTATTGTGATTCATATTCAGGTTATAAGAACTACGTATACACAATGTATGAAATTTAACAAAAAGCAATTGAGTCTGGTATTATGTACACTTTGCTTGTTGTAGAGCATATATGGATTTACATTAAAATCAAGCCAGAATACCAGAATGCTAGTTATTCATAATGGAAATTAGAAAGATGATGATTAGGTTATTGGTTTATTGGTTATTAGGTTATTATTAATGAATAACATACAGTATGTCACAACATGTGCTATGCTTTCTAAAACTTTAATCATCCTCATTCTTAAACTAACCCTGTGCTTCTGCAAAGCTACATGATGTCTAATGGATACAAGCCGATGCCACTGGAGTTTTCAGAAGTGAAGCTGAGTCCTGCGCAAGAGCTCCTTGTTGACAAGTTGTCTGAGAACGCACACAATGTTTGGGCCAAAGATCGGGTCAAACAAGGCTGGACCTACGGCATACAGCAGGTAATGACCACTGCAGTTCAGGCTGATGTTCTGATCTGGCAAAATAACACTGCATAACTCTTCCTCTCTTTCTCTGCATAGGATCTGAAAAGCAAGCGCAATCCTCGTCTTGTGCCATATGCGTTGCTTGACGAGCGCACCAAGAAGTCAAACCGCGACAGCCTGCGTGAAGCCATCCGTACACTAATTGGATATGGTTATAACATTGAGCCTCCAGACCAGGAGGGGGGTGAGTGACCTAGGGAACTTTAATCAGCAAATATTATTTAAAATAGCAAGAATTTCATGACCACTTTTGTGCTTAGTGGTATTCTTCCACTTCTTAAATACTGTCTATGACTCAATATGAAGGTCAGTTTTTCTGTAAAAATGCCACTGCATAGTGGAGGTGAACATGTGGATAAACTTTGGGCTTTGTGACTGAAAATCAGGAAGTGGAGTGTGCAGTGTGTTTTATTTGCCCCATGAGTTGTAGACTGGCTGCTCAGGTGATAAAAAGCACTCGACAGTAGCATAGTCTAGTAAACAAAAGCATGCATTACGAATTTGACTCTTTGTTTTCCATGACCAGTTATAGTTTTGGTGGTTCACAGCTCACAGCACCAGGGTCCCTGTTTCAGTCTTGAGCTTTGGTTATTGATAGCTAGCTAGCAGCTTAGCCAAACACTTATCGATCTCTCCGTACTATAACAGCTGTTGATGTTTTATTTGTGGGACATGACATTTTAGCATTTCCTAATTTCTCCTGCTCTCTATCCCTGCTTGCAGGTCACGTGGTGGAAAGACCAAGCATCGATAAGATTCGCTTTTTCCGTTTGGAGAGGACGTATGCAGTGAAAACAGGGAAGTGGTATTTTGAGTTCGAGGTGGTGACTGGGGGAGACATGAGGGTTGGCTGGGCTCGGCCAGGTGTGCGGCCTGATGTGGAACTTGGAACAGATGATCAGGCCTACGTCTTTGATGGTTATAAAGTAAGTTTTTGATTCATTTGTTTCTATACACACAGACAATGATTTGACGTATGGGTGGATTAGTTCTGCTGAACGCAGATTAGTGTTAATACAAACAGTTCACTTATTAATGGTTAACTCAGGTCATATATAAACGAAAAATCTGTAAAGTAGCTACCAAGAGGAAAGGCAAATTCAAAATAAGTTCTCTTCCTTGTCCAGACTAAATCTCCTAGGCAAAACTGAGCTCAATGTAACACTAATATGGTGTTCTTGAACACTTTCTCATACTTCTTAAATTCAACTCCTGAGAAACGGTCTTCCTCTTGCCTCGGCCCGATCCCAGTTTAAGATTTTAAAATGTTTTTTGTTTTTCTGCACTGATCTTTATTTGTCTGAAATAATCAGCTCCTTAGATGACAGTAAGATCGAAAAGAAAAGAAGGTTTATAAATGAGCCATCTGCACACTATCAGAAATTTGTCTCAGTGATCAAATTCAAAACTCAGTTCTGTGTATTTTATCTCTGAGGTTTCTCCTGTTATTCAAATAATTTTTGTACTGTACTTACTGTATTTTTTTTTAAAAAAGCTTATTTTGTATATGGAAATGAAGTGCATTGAGATTCCAGTTTGTTATTGTTCCTAACTGTTAATGTTAAACATTTAAATAAAGGATAATAGAAAACAAAACTAAAGGAATGTCAGGAATTCAGGAACACACAAAGTTACAGCAAACTCAGCTACAGACCCACTGAGTAACAATAATCTCAGTTAAGAACACAAGGGAGAAACACACAAGAACACACATAACAACACACATAAGAGTCTGTTAATATTTACAGCATCTGTTACTTGACCATCTGTTAGCATCTGTTCAGCATCTGTTATTTGGTACAGCAATGAGATCATACCAACTGGCTGTTAATAAAGATATGACTACAAAGATATGACTACTACTTGGTTATAGTCAGGTATAGTCGAGTCTGTCTGTAATTTACTGGCCCTAAAAATAAATCTGCAAAACACCTGAAGATACAGAATGTTGAGATATATAGAAAAGAATTATACTACAAGTAAGTGACATAAGATCGTAGTTTTGAGCTTAAAAGCAACACTACATGTTGTCTGAGGAGCACTTTGGAAAATCACAACATGATTAATTTATTACAATCCAAGGGCAAAACATGTTGTACTGTTGAAAAAATATATGGACTTATATATACAGTACTGTTCAAAAGTTTTAGGTACCCTATTGGGTTTAGTTACAACTTTTGTTATTGGAGTTTTTTTTTAGTTCTGCATTACTGAAAGAGTATAAAAAGATTTTATATTTCCAAATGTTACTTTTCCAACAACAAATTAAATGTTACAGAAAAATGTTTGTATGCCAATAATGAAAGCAACACATTACATAACATACCACTTTTCAGACAAAAAAACCTAATGAAAGCTGATGGGTTTTGCATGCAAAAAAAAGGTAAGTGTGACAGTCAAGTCTCCAGAAGGGCTGATCTCAAAGTACCATTTGAGCAATTAGCTAAGACTGCACTTCGGCCATGAGCCATCAGGTTGGCTCTTACCATGATGTTCTTGGAGACAGTGACTTCTTCTATACACTCACTAATGTTGCCTGCAACAGATGATGTGTACTCCTTCATCCCAGTGGTGTTGTCATAGATAGCGCTGTCTCTGATCATTGACCAGTTTGTGGGGAGGTGGGGAATGGGTTCAGAGAATTGGTTACAGAGCCCTGGCACATTGGCTCTGGAGTGCTGGAAATAAAGGATAAGCAGGTTTAAGAGACACAGGGTGAGAGCAAGAGAGACCAGGGATGCCCGGGCCAGGAACTGCCACCGAGTGATTCTGTGCCAGCTGCAAGTCTTCATGCAGGGATGTAGGCTGGCGGCACTTGGCCCACTTTGCCATTCCTGTCAGAATTTGAGCAGCAGATTGCTCTAGTACAACCAACTAATCTGTTCTGTGTCCTACTACTCTGCTATCAACCACTGCTGATAGGAACCCCCCAGCTGCTCTGCAAATGAACGCCTGACATAGGGCTTCCTCAGTGTAGACTGCCATAACAGCTGTTTCCTTAATGGTCAAAGAATTGATTCTGGAGCAGTGTCTCAGTGCAGTAGGTTTATAATATAGTCTAGGGATCCATAAATAGGTTTTTTTTGGCACCTTGCTTACTAAAGATTTCGGCCTGATAGGCAATATTTAGTAGGCACACTATTGTAGCCCTTTAGCTTCTGGGTTTTCCCCGAAGGTGAAACTGTATTGATTCTTGCAGCAGTGATCTGGGCAGTTAGGCAACCATTTTTATTTTACTATCTCTGCTCTTGACCAGTTTGTGGTAGGAATGTGAGAGGCTGATTTAATTGGACATTGCAGCAACTTGTGTAACCACACAGCTTAGTAGTGAGTTCATCCAAACACAACCCTTTTACATTCATGCCTTCTACCATGCTATCTACACCAATGGTCACAGATACACCAAAATAAACAATGTCTCAGGTATAAACCTTGCTTTTGGATGTACACTATGATATCAAATATAGAATGATTGTTGATACCTCTGGTTTTAATCTGATGCAAATAACATGTCAGTCATCAATATCAGTATAGTTGGTGTCAGTGATAAAATTTTTACTCCATTCATTTAAAAAATGAAGAACAATGTGTTTTGCAAATGGCCCAGTCTGATGCATCATTCTACCACACTATGAGAATATTAGATCTGAAATATAAAATCTGGAAAAAGCAATGGGGCAGAATACACAAGAATACTACAAGTAGCTACAACTTGTAACTTAACACATGTTGTATTTGAGTGCAGACGCTATTAGCTGTTATTCTCCTAGGGTCATCATCTTCACCAGGGCAGCCGCTTGTTTGGTCGTTGCTGGCATTCTGGAGATGTGGTGGGCTGCATGATTAACATGGAGGACAAATCCATGATCTTTACGCTTAATGGAGAAATCCTCATTACAAACAAGGGCTCCGAACTTTGCTTTGCTGACTTTGAGACTGGGGATGGTGAGAGAGAACGCCTTATTTTTTTTATCATGTTTTGTCACATCGCCACTGATTTGTAGAAGTACTGATGTGAGACAAATTTCTGCAAGATTTACAAATTGCATTTGGTGAGGACATTTAAGATTAACACAGTAAATCTGGGCTTAGTTTTTCTGATAAACATAAACAAAATATTTGTTAGAAAAAATCATTTTAGAAATCATATTTATATTACAAATTGTGCTCAGTTATTTTACTCTTACTCTCTTACAGTCCCTTCAACATTTATTTGTCAAGGAAATACCTAAGTTTGAGAAGCATTTTATGTATCTATGTATATAAATACTAGTGCTGTCACGTGATAAAATTTATAAAAAATATTAATCATACGTTAATCACGGTATTAACACATATTTTGATTTGTGTTGTACATGCAGGTCATCATCATAGGGCCATTGAAATCTTTTCACTTGACTTTATTTGATAAAAGTGAAATATTAAAGATGATTGACGTCTTTTCAATTTTTTTAAATAAAAAATAGTTTTTGTTTTTGTTTATCTGATATGCTGATTATAGTTGGAGTTTAATTAAAGGCATCAATTTGCCAATTTAAATGCGGCACGTTGCAACCAAAGAGTAAGTTTACGTTCCAACCAAAACATACAATAAAAAGTTAAATACATCACCCACAGTTAATAGACATTTCATCACATTTATTTCAAAAGTTCTTGCAGCATATAAAATGAGTGAACATTGTTGTTTATCATGCTAAATACAGTCGAGTGCTGTCTTGTAGAACAAAACCAATCAACTGTCCGCTGCTGATGACGTTGCAGGGCGTTTCAAATAGAGCCATTTTAGTGACCGAGTTCCCTATGAAGTGCCCTTGGGATTCTGTACCCTGTGGAGTGTGTAGGGGGCGGGGATACAGATTAGGGACACTTGCGACTGGAATGCAGCTTTAAACAATTAACGTAACGGTCAAGTACGTGTTCACTGACAGCTCTGTTGGTTTGTGTAATTTAACTAATTTTTTATCTGCATTGACTTTTATAGTAGCGTAAATTTTTTTAATCATGCTTAATTCTTTAACACATCCGTTAACGCATTAATTAGACAACACTAATAAATATCATTAAATTGTTAAGAACCATATATGAGGTGTTTTATAAATTAATTTCACGAAAGTTCAGCGGTAAAATCAACACACCATAGCATTCATTGTGTAGAAAAACATAAAGTTGCATGTTCCTTGCAGTTCTCATTGTGCTACTATATTATTTTTATAGATAAGAAAAACAATCCTCACTCTATTTTGTCATTTTTAGGCTTTATTCCAGTTTGTAGTCTGGGTCTTTCCCAAGTTGGACGTATGAACCTGGGCAAGGATGCCAGTACCTTCAAATATTACACCATGTGTGGCCTGCAAGAGGGATTTGAGCCCTTTGCTGTCAACATGAACCGGGAGGTCACCATGTGGTTTAGCAAGCGCCTCCCTACTTTTGTCAATGTTCCCAAAGATCATAGTCATATTGCGGTAAGGCCCAAGTTTCCTCCATGCAAAATGCAAAATGAATTAATGAAATGCACTGGGTTTTACATTTCTGGATATTTAAAAGCACAATCCGTGCCATGTCATATACTCTACTGTGCTTATCATAATGATTCTGTGGCCAGAAATCTCATTACACATTTTTCCTCAAACCCGTAATATAGTTGATATAAAGTTGTTAAATAATCTAATGTACACCTCCTTATGTGGTTTCTGACATTCTGTTACTAGATTTACAAAAATGCATTAAAATAGATCAAAACATTACTAGAACGCATCTTCAAGTTAGAAACACTTTCTTGGGTTCCCAAGTGGCACAAGAAGTGATTGCTCTGTTTTCAGGACATTTCCCAATGTTGCCACTGCCATCCCTGGCTAGGAGTCTAAGAGCGCACATGTACATATCCTTCTCACTGTGTGGGAAAGATGGGCAAAGTCTATTCGGCTGCCCCTTGTGATGTTTCATGATCAGCTATTTGAAAATCTGCACATGTCTCTGAGGTACCATGGGTTCCCTCCGTCCCTCCCTCTGGTTGGCAGCTGTTGTGCAATGGAGGAAATTTGCTAGTATATGGAAACTGGCAATAACCAATTTGGAAGAAATTGGGGCACACCAAATTTTACACCTTGTATCCAAAGTTTAAATCGCACCCTCTTCTTTTAATGGGTTTGTGCTGATATGCAGTATACAGAGTATGTATAAAGCAAGGCTGTGTCTCTTTCATTTTAGTCCATTTTAAGCTAAGTGTGCTCCATGAAGGCCTTTACACAATAAGCAGTGTATGGTGCAAGGTTAAAGCCCAGATGTTTGCAGGTCACGAGGATCGATGGCACTGTTGACAGCCCCCCATGTCTGAAATTGACTCACAAGACATATGGGACGCAGAACAGCAATGCTGACATGGTGTTCTGTCGTCTGAGCATGCCTGTTGAGTTCCACGCAACCTACAAGAGCGTCCCTGCTGCTGAAATTAATGGAGTACATGACGAAGAGCCACTCAAACTCAAATATAGGTGATACTACACTACCTCACTTCAAGCTGCATTTAATTCAGATGTATTCTATAAGAACTAGGGTCTGATCAATATGAAAATGTTGTCACTTGATACCAATTTTAGGGATTTGAAAAGCCTGACAATAATACTATAGGAGAATATACAGTGGTGATTGAAAGTTTGTGAACCCTTTGGAATTGTCTATATTTCTGCACAAATTTGACCTAAATCTTCATGAGATTTTCACACAAGTCCTAAAAGTAGATAAAGAGAACCAAATCAAACAAATGGGACAAAAAGATTAGACTTGGTCATTTATTTATTGAAGAAAATGATCCAATATCACATATCTGTGATATCATATACAGGGGTTAGACAATGAAACTGAAACACCTGTCATTTTAGTGTGGGAGGTTTCATGGCTAAATT
>JAOVVH010000002.1:7270750-7287995 GCA_028566435.1 Scorpiodoras heckelii
CCAACTCTACCTCTTCACAACACAACTGATGTCTCAAACACATTAAGAGGGAAAGAAATTCAAGAAATGAACTCTTGCCAAGGCACAGCTGTTAACTGAAAGCCATTCCAGGTGACTACCTCATAAAGCTGATTGAGAAAATGCCAAGATGTGCAAAGCTGTCATCTTAGCAAGAGGTGCCTACTTTGAAGAATCTAAAATATAAAACATATTCTGGTTTGTTTAACACATTTACTAAATAATTCCATATGTATTTCTTCATAGTTTGGAAAACTTTATTATTAAGCTTCAATGTAGAACATTTTTAAATAATGAAAAACCACTGAATTAAAGGTGTGTCCAAACTTTTGACTGCTTCTGTACATGATTTATAGTATCTGTCCTAGGTTTCAGCACCAAGCCAAGAAAATGTTGTTTTTGATCTTTTCAACACAGAATGCTATGCCCCTTTCATCTGCAATTTTTAAGAGTGAGCACAAGAACCCAATCCCTCAGTGTCCTCCACGTCTGGATATCCAGACCATTAAGTCGGTTCTGTGGAGCCGGATGCCCAACACCTTTCTGAAGGTGGACACAGCTCGACTGAGTGAGAGACATGGCTGGCAGGTGCAATGTCTGGAGCCTCTGCAGATGTTGGCAGTACACATTCCAGAAGAAAATCGGTTTGTATACACATTTGCCTAGCTTAGCCTTGCCCTATGTTAGTTGGTAACATAACTGGTCTAGGTTAGTAATTCGTGCCCGGTTACATTAACAATTATTCTGCAGCAGATACAACACCATATTTTTTTAAAAGGGTAATATTTCTGCATCACATCATGAAACTGGTTATTACAGTGTAGCTGGCAGTGAAGCTCAGAGATTAAGATGCTGGACTACTGACCAAAAGTTCGTGAGTTCAAATCTGACCAGGCTGCAGGTCCTCGGCCCCTGATCAAGAACACAAAAAGGGCATGCACATCCCGAATACTGACTCAGTTTCCAAGTTTATGATCACAGTCATCTGTTCCCAAGTGCAAGATTTCACAACTCATAGGTAAAGTGTTAACCTGGGCTAGTAGTTCTTCCTTTGTCAGACATACGTATTTGTGATTTGAATGGCTCTTTTTTGACAGTAAATAATTTGAGAAATACCCATGTAGACGATGCACTTCCTTTTCACGTCAGCTACCGAATAGGAGAGGTTCAGGAACCTTGCTTAACTTTTTTCTCATGGATCCACAATGCTGTCTAGCTTGTTTTATTGCACATATTTTCTTTTGCTGGTATACCTACTGTACTCAGACATGATAAAAGGAACTACTAGTTAGTTAATCCCAATTGAAATGAAATTTGTACAGTTTTATAAAATAGACATTAGTCATAATACAGCCCTGTAAAATCTGGGTCTAGATCCCTAATGAGCAAGTGAAAAGGAGACAGTGGCAAAACTTCCTGAGATAAAATAGAAAGAATTCTTGACATTTAGCCAGACTCCACAGGGAACCCCATCTTCTTCTGGATGACACCTGATAGTGGGATTACAGTGAACTGTAATAAAAAGTAAAAAAAATATATATATGAATATAAAGCAAGTTATACAGTTGCCTTGACCTAAAGAACTTTGGTACCCAGATTTTTATTGTGTAGTAGCAACATAAACATGGTGAATATGGGTAACTTTCTATTTTCTTACACAGGTGTGTGGATATCATGGAACTCTCAGAGCAGGAAGACCTGCGGACATTCCATTATCACACCCTAAAACTTTACTGTGCTCTGTGTGCCCTTGGTAACACCCGTGTAGCCCACGCTCTCTGCAGCCACCTTGACCAGTCACAGCTCCTTTACATTATTGACAACAAATACCTGTCTGGCATGCTGCGCCAAGGCTTCTATGACATCCTCATCAGCATCCATGTAGAGACGGCCAAAGCTGCCCAGCTTATGATGAACAATGAGTTTATCATCCCAATCACAGCAGAGACCCGCAGCATCCGCCTCTTTACAGATACCTCCAAGCAACACCAGCCACCTGGTGTAGGACTCAGTACATCTTTAAAACCCAGACTTAGCTTTGCTCCACCATGCTTCATCACTCCGAAGCGTGACCAGTATCTCTACAGCCCAGAAATTCCTCTAGATGTTCTAAGGGAAAAGGCGATTAGCATGTTGACAGAGGCTGTTCAGGGCGGAGGAGACCACATTCGAGATCCTGTAGGAGGCAGTGTGGAGTATCAATTTGTGCCAATTCTCCGACTGATTGGCACACTGCTAACCATGGGTGTGCTAACCAGCCAGGATGTTCATAAGATCTTGCTCCTAATCGAGCCGCACGTCTTTGGTGAGCAGAAAGCAGATGAAATGGGGGCTACAGAGAAAGAAGGGATGACAGGAGCAGAAGAGAAGGCAGTGGAGGCTGGAGAGGAGGAAGCCAAAGATACTAAGCCACCAATAAAGGGATTGCTGGAGAAGAAATTGCCAGAGTCAGTCAAACTGCAGGTATAACAATGTTCTTGATTTCTGAATAAGCAAATTAGTCATAGTACAAATTATGCCTTGATTGTTTTCTGAAGATCCACATAGTGTAGGATTTCACGTTAAACATATAAGGATAAAAATAATTTAATTGAGCCTATATGTACATAGAACTTTTATCCCGTTTCTGTAATTCCTTTCAGATGTGCAAACTTCTTCAGTACTTCTGTGACTGTGAGCTCAGGCACCGCATTGAGGCCATTGTGTCATTCTCTGATAGCTTTGTGTCAAAGCTGCAGTACAACCAGAAGTTTCGTTACAATGAGTTAATGCTTGCTCTCAACATGTCTGCTGCTGTTACAGCCAAGAAGACTAAAGAGTTTCGCTCACCTCCACAGGAACAGGTATTCTGTTAAAGATACACAACATTCTTTAAGTTTGCAGTTCTTGATATAATTCCAGTGTCTGAAAGCAGCGTTTCCAAATCCTGATCCTAAAGTCGTCCTGTACTGTTAGTGTTTTTCCTGCTCAAATAGAGTCACAGCACATCCATAAAGGCATTATTGATTATATGACAAGTTACTTTAGGTCTTTTACAATCATTAAAAATAACAAAATGCCCAATTAGCCTATTATGCTCATATTGTCTCTGCTTGGTTATGTAAACAATTTTTCCATAGTATGAATTGAAAAGCATGATGAGCCCAATAGACCCGTTTGAGTTTTCCAGGTTCTGTGAATATGGGTGGTGGGGGTTCAGTGGTTAAGACTTCTGATCAGAAGATCATGAATTCAAATCGCAGCACCAGGAAACAGCCCCTGATGGGATCTTGAGAAAAGCTCTTAACCCTCAATTGAGATTGTTGTCAGCATTTGGTTGACACCCTTATCCAGAGCAAATTGTAAGTTGTTCTAGATGAGGATTTCTGCCAAATGAAAATATTACAGCAGCTTTATTTCCAGCAGCACTGCTGTATCTGATCCACTCACAACAGTACAACACACACTAACACACCATCACCATATCAGTGTCATTGCAGTGCTGAGACCTGATCTGTGCTGGTCATTTGGGGGTCCTGACCATTAGACAACAGAATAAAGGGGACTAATAAAGTATGTAAAGAAACAGATGGACTACAGTCTGTAATTGTAGGACTGCAAAGTGCAGCTATATGGTAAGTGGAACTGAGAAAATGGACAGTGAATTTAGAGAAAAGGAGGTGGTCATAATGTTATGCTTGATCGGTGTATGTTACAGTTGTAACTATTGTCAGAGCTATGCAGTTATCATAAATTTTAGATAATAACTTGATCAACATGATGATTTCTAGACATCTTCTTTTATAGAGAGCAGTCACCAGCTGATAGATATTATTATGTGGGGAACTGGGAGTGGAGACCATGAAAGCTGCCCTGGAACACTAGAGATACTAGCTAGAAGGATCTCAGAGATCATTGCAATTTGGAAAATGTCAAATCAACAAATAGACTTCACCATCTCACCAGATGGGGATTTGTCTTTACCCTGTTTCACTTCACGCTGGCATATGGACATTTGATAATTTTGTTGCACTGTGGTATATACAGTCACCTTAAAAGCTATTGGAAGAGCAAAACCCATTGTTTTGTTTGAGATATGAGATATCCAAAACACATGAGCTCATTGGTCAAGCATGGTGGAGGTAGTGTTATGGCTTGGGCTTGCATGGCTGCTTCTGGAATGAGTTCACTAATCTTTATTTACAATGTAACTCGTGATGGTTGCAGCAGAAAGAATTCACAAGTGTACAGAAACAGCCTGTCTGCCAATTTACTTAGAAATGCATCTAGTCTAATTGGGAAGAACATCATCATGCAGCAAGACAGTGACCAAAAACACACTACCAACTCACCAAAGGACAATGGGAGATTTTAGACTCTCCAAGTCAGTTACTAGACCTTAACCCAATTGAGCATTCACTTCATGTGCATCCTAAGTGACATCCTCCATGTCATGCATGTTGTAGCAACTTGGTTACCCTTGACTAAATAATTCATCTAGACAACCACACCAGCTTCCTTATTTGAGCCTAGAGGCCGCCCCATACCAATGAAACTGATGGAGACCAGGAAAGAGCCCATTGGAAATCACTCATGTCAAGCTGCCTACTGGGTAGAAAGAGGGACAAAGATGACTAGACCTACGCCTGTATTGTGACGAAAGGGGACATTTCAAATCTATATTGTGCTCTGAACCAGAGAATAAAACATGGTTTCAAGTGAGTGAAAATATTATACATGTGATTGAGAACAAAATAATTTCTCTCCACTTATCATTTCCCAGCGCTTATTGACTTTGCGGCAGCATTTCAAGGCACTAGACAGCACACATGGAATGAGGATGAGTCACAGAGCCTGACTTTCCCCTCCAAATGTCCTCCATTATCATCTATCATTCATGATCATCAAATCACTTCTAATTCAGTAGTATTAGGCTTACTCTGGCTAACAATCCGTGATCCAGTGATATCCTGGAAAGAAGCTGAGATCACATCTGGCATCGACACTGTTTTAAAACCCTCTCTCTCTCTCTCTCTCTCTCTCTCTCTCTCTCTCTCTCATCACTCTACTCAGGCAGCCAAGACAGACAATTGAAACATAACGTGGAAATCCCAAAATCGTAACTTGATTTATCTGATTCATTAAAAAAAAAACTGCAAAATTACCTACACATTGCCCATGGGACTGTGCCATCAACCTCCTGACTGGTGGTAGGGCCCTCCAGAGGTCATTCCTACTCTTCCAGAAATTTATTCCAAGGAAGACTACATCAGAGAGGCAGTTGAACATGGGTACATCTGACCATTCACATCTTCTGCTACAACTGGGTTCTTTGCTGAGAGAAAAAGATGTTGGCCTTCGGCCTTGCATAGATTACACAGAATTGAACTCAGTCACCATCACGTACCAGTATCCACTCTTTTTAGTCCAGCTGCTATAGAATAGGTGAGGGGAACCAAGGTTTTCATGTATTTGGACCTCAGAAGTGCAGACAACCAGATTCATATTCAAGAGGGTGATGAGTAGGAGCCCATGTTCATTACTAATTCATCACTCGAAGAACAGTTTAGGGCACTATGAATATTTGGTGATACCATATGAATTTCTTACTGCTTTCTTAGTCTTCCAAGCCTTCATCGTCAAGATCCTGAGAGAATTCTTGTACTGCTTTGTCTTAGACAGCTCTACTACAGAAATGTGCTTTTCATCAGCCATCCATCAAATTCCTCAGATGAATGAGGAGTTGAAATGGACCAGTTGAATGTAAATGCAGTCACTGTCTCCAAACCCAAACCACAAAAGAGCTGCAGAGATACCCAAGTGCCTTCTTTTCTAGAGCAGGGCATACCGGTCAATGCTGCGCACTGTCTGCACATACTAATGATTGTCAGTCAGAGCATTGTGCTTTTCTTTCCCCTGTTGAAAAAATGCTAGCTCAAGACTCAAGTCACACTGTTGTAACTCATGCAGAATGAGGCCTGGCATTGTCCTGCTGAAATATACATGGAGTTCCTTGTAAAAGATGTTGTCTTGACGGCAGCATATGTTTCTCCAAAATACCAATATAAGTCTCGGCATCAGTGGTACCTTCACATATATGCAGATCACCCATGCTGTGGGCACTGATGCACCCCTATGCCATCACAGATGCTTGTTTTTGCACTTTTTGTTGGTAACAGTCTGGATGTTCTTTCTCATCTTTGGCGTGTAGAGTCAGACATTTGAAACGTGGACTTCTCTGATCTCAGAACATCTCAGATGACTTCAGGCCCAGAGAACTCACTGTTTCTGTGCAAAATTAATATATGGCTTCCTCTTCACATAATACAGTTTTAGGTTGCATTTCCTGATGCAGACTGTGTTAAGTGAAAATAATTTTCCAACGTACTCCTGAGCCCATGTGGCTATGTCCATCACGGTAGCATGACGGTTTCTCAAACAATATTGCCTGAAATCTCAATGGTTTTTGCCCTTGGCCTTTAAACATCAAGATATCCCTTGACTCCCGAAAACATTGATGATGTAATGAACTGAAGATGGTGAAAGACCTAAATTCTTTGAAATCTTGTGCTGAGAAAAATTGTCTTTGAACTGACTGACAATTCTCTCACTATGTAGTTTGGCACAAATTGGTGAACCACGATCCATCCTTGCTTGGAAAGAGTAAGCCTTTGGTTGATGCTTCTTTTATTCTCAGTCTTGATGACCTCACCTGTTATCAGTTAAACTGCTAACTGTATAATCTTTTCAGTCATAATTTGCCTCTGTCCCAACTTTTTTTGAGTGTGCTGCTGGCATCACATTCTCTTGTTTTTTTTTTATTTGCAAAATACAATTAGGTTTATCAGTGTAAACACTGAAAATGTTTTCTTTGTACTTTTATCAGATAAATAAAAGTTTAAGAGATTTAACACATTACAATTTTTAGTTTTTCTCATGTTTTTAGAAAGCGTCCCAACTTTTCTGGAAATGGGGTTTGTAAATTTTCATACTGTTGCATCTCTATATACTATCTAATCACTATGACACTTTAACTCAGACTTTTTTCTTTTCATGAAATATTCTGATTTCATATTTTTGTCCAAAGAGTATAATCTTATGTACCAAAAACCATCACAGTCATGTAGACTTTCCATTTTTTTAAAACCTTGGTTTCTGTTGGCCTGTGTAATATTTGTTTTTTCTTTCAGATCAACATGCTGTTAAATTTCAGCATGGGTGAGGACTGTCCATGCCCTGAGGACATTCAGGAGGAACTCTATGACTTCCACAGTGAGCTTCGTCTACACTGCGGTAAGAGCAACATATCGAGTAGGTAAAATATTTGCATTCTTGTAAATTGGCCAGTCTGTATTCTGTTCATATGCACATTATAAAATTCAAAGTTATGCTTGTACATGTTGCATTGCTCATTGGAATAATTCCTGATCCTAAATACAGATCTACAGTTCAAAGCACTTGTATTTGTATAACTGCACAAGAAATAACAGTCTTTGAATGCCAAACAAAAGTCAAATGCTGTTCGAACTAAAGGGAACTCAATATTTATAGTACATCAAAACGAATGAAATTTATTTCATGCTCATCGTACCACCCAGCCTCACAGTTATTTTAAACAGATTCTGATCTTTACTTGAACCTTGGTTAATACTGGTCTAATTCATCAATTACTGAAAATTAGCCAGCTCATTTAATCAGCTCAGTCTGTATATTAATAATCAATGTCGTAATGATCCAGATTCTTTTTTAACCCCTATATGTTACTTATGTTTACTTATGTTACTTCCTCATAGGGGATTCTTGAAACAGTTGTCAGTGATGCCAGTGGTCTTTGTTTGCTGCCTCTCAACAAGATTTTAGACAAACTTTACAAGCTAAACCTAATATAAGTCATTCTGAATCTAAAGGAGCACAGTTACACTATTTTTTCCTTTCAAAAAATATATGCAACAAATTCCTCTACAAATAAATCATACTCCAGTGGCTTCCCTCATGGCTCTGACACCTTGATGAGAGATGCAATACAATGATGACGAAGCCTTCACAAATACAATTTAAAATTATGTCACTTATAAGGTTCAAGAGAAAACCAGAAAGAAATGTTTAAATAGGTTTTGGTCACAGACATCAGAAAAATGCTTCTTGAGTACCACTGGTATTACTAAAAGAATATTACATGCTTGTTTTCAGGTATTCCCATGGAGGAGGAGGAAGGGGACAAGGACACGTCCATTAAAGGCCGTCTGGTGGCTCTAGTCAACAAGATCAAGGGGCAGCCACACAAAGCGAAAGAGAAGCCAACAGTGAAAGAGCAAGCCATCCCTTGTAAGAATCATTTGCAACAAAATGGCTTTATTTGATTTAGCAAAGGCAACTACTCAACTTTAACTCTAAACTAAACATTAGTGACAAGAATGTGTGTCGTTTGTCAAGGATGTTATCCAAGAAAACTTGCATAAAAAGCATTTCTATCCATGTACATAAAAGATTAACAGCAATGTTAGTAAATTTATTTTTATCATTGTGAGTGCATTTACTATACGCACCTGCATGTGTACACAATACTGCCGGTTAAAACATTACTGAACTGTCATATAGAACAAACCAGAAGCAATTTGAACGATCAGTTATGACTGAATTGTCATGTAGATTACTGCCTTGGTAATCAGTGGAAATTGATTGGTAATTGTAAACAGCACCCTTTTCTGGATTCAAGATGTCCAACCATTTGTATCTAGCATATAGACACTAATAAGTCCCAATCTGTCACAAAAGCTAGAATCAGTGCATTTACTCCAAAACTGTACACTGAAATACCAGAAAAACTGGTATACCAGTTAATACTTGGTAGGTCCAGCACAGGATCTTGGAGGGAACATAGCACAGTCCTCACAGTGATGCTTGTTGAGGCCCAGCATTGAATTCCGATGTTACTTGAGGCAGTGTTACACGCCTATCACGTGAAATTATTCTTGCCAGTCGATGTTGGTCACGTTCACCCAGAGTCTTTTTATTGCCATACTGCTGTCATAAGTTCGAGGTTTTGCCAGAATCCTTGTAGTCACGGTACACACTTGAAATGCTCATACATGAAAATCCAAACTTTGCTTCTACCTGTGAAATGCTATGACCCATCTCATGAGCTCCAAATATTAAACCGCGTTCGAAATCGCAAAATCATGATAACTTGTGATTCTCGTGGTGAAAACGACTCTGGAAGCTTCCATAGATGTCTATCACTTTATATACGCATTGGAGAACACAACCAATGACGTGCATAGGTGCTGTTGCTATATACTTTGCACATTCTCCAGTAACCAGTTTTTCTGGTACTTGTGTCATAGCTAACTATCAGGAATTATCTCTAATTAGTACATCTGAGAACGGTTTGTACACAAACCTGGTCAGCTTCAGGCTACGTAATGATGCTTATTGCAGATTGCATTTAATCCTAAATAAGTTTTTACATGTCTCATGAAAAGACCCTCTATTACCTACAATATTTACATTTATATATTGGACCCCAATGCCTGGAATTGATTCAAAGGCACAATAAAAGCTTAATTTATTAAAACCACTGAGTTTTTTTGATTTCTGAAAATCATACTTTGAGTTTGGAAAATCTGCAGTATGATAAAGCAGATGAATAGCATACATTGCTTTTTTATTTCAGCAATTTCAGGTACAGCAGAATGAATAATATCTAGCAATATTGCTAGATAGCAATGCTGTTAAGAATAGATACTTTTCTGGCTATAAATAGAAAATAAGAAAATAATGCTACACGGTAATACAGAATACTTTAAATGGAAGTTGCCATCTCCCCAGCCACAATGTCTTGGCAGTGTCTGCCAAAGTATGCACGTTGATTGATTTGATAACATTAGGCAAACATATCATTACGTGTCATTTTGGAAGGAGTCAAACTTCATCACTCAGTTTAACTCTATGCTAGTTACAGGTAAGAGCAGCTACTGCCATAGGCAATGTACTGTTGAAGTGGTACTGTAGAAAAGTGTGCATCTGTACATGGGGTTAACCAGAGCCATTTATGTTAATTCCCTTTTAGGCTTAAATTTGATGTTAATATAGCTCAATGTTCTTTGTGGATTCGGGACTTGTTAGTGATTAGCAAGCTAGTTTATCTTTCTAGCCCAGACACCTCCTTCATTAAGGAAAAGACATTCAGCAAAATCCTTCAGTAAAATCCGTTACAGTATTGTGACACTGTCTGGGATATTTATGACTGATTAAAATTGGACTAAAATTAAACCTGAGTTCCACTGACTAATATTTGACTAAAACAAAAGAACAACAACAACAACAAAAATACTAAAATGTGATGATAACTACAATTTAGTCTAAATGACTATGACTAAAACTAAATTAAAAATTCTTGTGAAAATTAACACTGTGGTGCAATGCCTCACTGTTGGGCTCTGTGATGGCCAGGAATGAGGTTTTCTTCTGGGTAATAACATGCTTGTCTTTCTGTCCTCTGGCATTTGATCTTTGACATGATTGATTTCATCGGCTCATGGGTCAGCAAGTTTTTGGACAGCTGTATTTGTGTTGTTGCATGGGATTATGAAAGAAAGAGATACCTGTTACTGTTATACCCATGTCTGTAACACAAAACTGAATTGTCATGGAGACCCAGCATCTAGATTAGCTTGGTGACTAAACATGATCATTAACTAATGAGTTGAATCACCAAATGATCCTGCACTGCTCAGTGCACTAAATGAACCTCAAGAACGTCAGTTGAGCTTATCTAAAGAACAGAATCAAGTAATACTACATAAAAGCAAAGCCTTCCTGAATGGTTAATTCGTTTGCCTGTCAATCAGCAGAATTTCTAGGTCTTGGTATTTCTTGATTTGGTAGCATTTTTCTGCGATTCATTATCATATTGATGTGGTTTATGAACTTTCTTTTGTGGTTTGGATTCTGTTTTTCTAGCCTTGCTAATTTAATAGAGATACCTTATTGACATGCATGTATGCAAATTCATTTCCCTACTCACTGATGTTTAGCTTAGTGTTATTTTCCCGTGGTATCCTGAGCTCAGCACTCTTTCACCACCTGTTATCCCTCAAGTCTTCCTGCATAATGCCTGCCACTAATTGGTTGCCACATAAAAAGCTCATTAACTATTAAAAAACTGTTACATAACAGCAGTGAAACAATGATAGGGTTGTCTATCCTGTTCGTGAATATCATGGTCTTTTTAGAGTCCCTGCAAGATTTGAAAGCAGCTTATTACTAGCTAATTGGAACAAATGATTGAATATATTTATGCTTTTATATTAAGGATTTCAAATACATTTGCATTATGTCCCAAATATGGAATCCAGATCCAAATATATTTACTATACTTACCTAGTGTACATGCTTTCAGTTATGAAAATGAAGTCTTTTGATGTTTATATACAGTCATGATGTCTCACACTTGCTGTTTCTGTGACTATTTCTTTGTAGTAGGCACATTACATTAGCCTTTTAGATTGCTTTAGTTTGATTTATTAGATTCATTGCAGTTCAGCGTGTATCAGTTTGTCAGCAACTCTACAGAAATTAATCAATTATTTCTCCCTGTGTAAAATAATTGCTTCCCACGATTGAAACACTGGAGCAGCCTGCAGTCAAATTAGTTTTAAATGGTTCTGGTTTAAGCCATAATAGTCACTAGCCATCCACAACCAGAACCAACCACACACACGCACACACATTTCATTCATATAAACCCACACACATAATACACTCATGGACCACTTTATTAGTAACGCTTGTACACATGCAATTATCCCATCAGCCAGTTATGTAGCAGCAGCACAATACATAAAATCCTGCAGACTAGGGCAATAGCTTCAGTTAATGTTTACATGAAACATCATAGTGGGCAAAAAAACTGTGATGCCAGTGACTATGACCATGGTATGGTTGTAGTTACCAGAAACTGCTGTGATTTTACATCACTAGAGAATGGTGTGAAAAACAAAAAACATCCAGTGAGTGGGGCAGAAAATCATTTTTGCTAATGGAGGTCAGAGGAGAATGGCCAGATTGTCTTTGGTCAATCTGAACCTTTGGTTCAGTCAGCAGAAATCCACATTCTGTTTCACTCCTGTCAGTCATGAACAGGAATCTGAGCAGACACTGGGCATAGGCTCACCAAAACTGGGCAGTTGGAAAAAGAATAGAGGTCTGGAGTTTGAAGGTTTGAAGTGTTGTGCATTCTTAGTTGTGCTCTTCTGGTCACCATGTAGAGTTCTAGTAGTCTTACTGTCAGCTTAACCAACTACAATATACACTGAGGTACCAGAAAAACGGGTATACCAGTTAATACTTGGTAGGTCCCCCATGGGATCTTGGAGGGAACGTTGCACAGTCCTCACGCTGATGTTTGTTGAGGCCCAGCATTGAATTCCGATGTTACTTGAGGCAGTGTTTCATGCCTATCACGTGAAATGATTCTTGCCAGTCGATGTTGGTCACGTTCACCCAGAGTCTTTTTAAGACCATACTGCGGTCGTAAGTTCGAGGTTTTTGCCAGAATTCTTGTAGTCATGATGCACCATTGAAAAGCTCATACATGAAAATCCAAACTTTGCTTCTACCTCTGCAATGCTATGACCCATCTAACTAGCTCCAACTATTAAACAGTGCTGAAAATCGCAAACTCATGATAACTTGCCATTCTCACGGCAGAAACAGCTCTAGAAGCTTCCATAGATGTCAATTGCTTTATATACGCACTGGCGGACGCAACCAATGATGTATATAGGTGGCTTTGCTATGTACTTTGCATAGGCTCCAGTACCATCATCTTGGTTGGCAATCTTATTGCTTATTCATTAGCCCTAAGGTCAGGGTTGGTTAGTGTTCAGAATCTTAATTAAGCACATGGATCTATCTTAAGACTTGTGAACCAGGTGTCTTATTCATGAATATATTTACAACATGCTGGCAGATGTGACATTGAGGCCTACAGAATGCTGAGTGGTTCAACAGCTAATCTCAGGGACTAAAAATACGGCTATGCGTAATTAAATAGCACACATTTGCAATCACCTATCCTTCTGTCAAGTATATGAAAAGCAAGCTTTTAAGGCACAGGAGATTCACAAACAGTTAAAACGATTAGCAATCTTTATCACTGATAGAGAACATAATAGACACACTAACCATATCTGTTTGCTAGTACAGTGTTTACAGTATCGCATTATCATTGTGCCTAGGTTTTCTTTTATGTCAGGAAGAGTCTGTTAATGGTTACAGTTACATGCAAAGACTATGCTGAAAGCAATTGATTGATTGAATGATTAAGGCTGTTTTCACACCTAGTTTGTTTGCTACAGTCCATTTATTTGGTTTCACATTGCAATGATTTTTAAATGCACCAGATTGTTTGCACTCTTGGGTATTCTTTGATTGATCAGGAACACAGCAAGGTGCTTTAATAGACACTTATTATTGCTGCTTATTGTTATTCTTCTGTTAGCCATGCAAGTGCTTTATTTATTTATTATTTTATATATTTATTAGTGCTGTCAAATTAACGCGTAAAGAATTAATTGCAATTTAAAAAATTAACGCACCTAAAAATTTTAACCCAGATTAAAAATTAGTTAAACTGCACATTCCAGTGGCGCCGCAGGGACCACAAACACACCCAAATTGACTGTCACATTACTCGTTTTATTAATTAATTAAATGTTTCTTTAAATTATTAAATGTTGAAATAAAAGCTTAAATAATTTTATGTGATTTTTAAATAATTATTTTAATGTGTATTTTAAAAATTTTATTTGAAGTATTTTTTTTTATAATTTAATTTTATTAATTAATTGTACTTTTAATTAATTATTTCTTTATTCATTTAATTATATAATATTGTCACAAACCACCCTCCATATTATTTATTCATTTATCCATTCATTCATGCATTTAAATATGTACAATTCTGCCCTGGATGTGTTCCTGCCTCATACCCAATGTGTCTGGGGTAGGCTCCAGATCCACCATGAAATAATTTATTTGCACTCTAGAAATAATTAGCACTTTTTCTCCTTCAGGAAGACATTGCTTTTATTTTTTTAGTATTAACACAACCATATTTATTATTACATGATTATTTCAAACCTTAAAAAAACCAGAGGATTGATTAAATTAAATTAACAATGAATTCAATGTAAAGATGAATTAAAGTAATTTCAGTGAATCGTATTGACTAAGTGTGCTGTTACAGTATCCAGAATTTGCTGTTTTTTGTATAAGAAAAAAGATTTATTCCATATGACCCCTGTCAAATGACCTCTATTTTTAATTTACAATCAAACCTGTACATACGCACATGTGAAGTGGGTCTTTAAGTCTGTTTCAATAAATATTGTTTATATATTCAATAACAGATATGGTAATATGACATAGTAGTTTATTTCAAATTACTTTGAGTAATTGTCTTACAATAAAATATATTGTTAAATATAACAAAAATATGTTAATTTTACTCTCATCTGCTTATCACAACAGCCAATTTGAAGGAGTTGATCTCTCAGACCATGGTAAGCTGGGCTCAGGAGAGCCACATCCAAGACCCAGCGCTGGTGCGTGCCATGTTCAGCCTACTGCGGCGACAATATGACAGCATTGGCGAGCTGCTGCGTGCAATGCGTAAGAGCTACACTATCAGTGCTGCATCTGTGCATGACGCCATCCACCTGCTAGCCTCACTGGGTCAGATCCGCTCACTGCTCAGCGTCCGTATGGGCAAAGAGGAAGAGCAGCTCATGATTGATGGCCTCAGGTATGATAATACTTACAAGCAGTTTTAATCATATAGCGCGTATAGAAATAATAATATTGCTAATGAGGAATATGATAATCAGTGAGAGGCCTTTAGACATTTTGGGTGACATGCATTTTTTGGGTGAAGGCGCAAAAATACTCTTGCATGTATATACACTGAAGTATCAGAAAATCTGGTTAGCCTATGCAAAGTACGTAGCAACGCCTCCCATGCATGTCCTTGGTTGTGTCCGCCAGTGTGTATATAAAGTGATAGACATCTATGAAAACTTATAGATCTGTTTCCACTGTGAGAATGGCAAGTTTTCCACGATTTTGTGATTTTCCACGCGGTTTAATATTTGGAGTTCATGAGATGGGTCATAGCATTTCGGAGGTAGAAGCAAAGTTTGGATTTTCACGTTATGAGTATTTCAATGGTGTAACCTTGACTAAAAAGACTCTGGGTGAACGTGACAGCTGGCATGAATGGTTTCACGTGATAGACGTGCAATGCTGCCTCAAGTAACATCGGAATTCAGTGCTGGGGTTTCAACAAACATCAGCATGAGGACTGTGCAACGTTCCCTTCAAGATCCCATGGGGCACCTACCGGATATTAAATGGTATACCAGTTTTTCTGGTAACTCGTGTATATTTAAAATGGCATACTGCTATAGTCACAATTATCTTTACAAAAAAAATAAAAATTAAACAAAATGTTAGGTGTATGACAGTTAATTGTGAACATAAAAAGTCAGTATATAGAGAATAAGTAAACATATGTCCTGTAGTGATACATGATTAGTTGAGTAACAGAAGTAAGAAGAATTTCTTAAGGAGAATTACACATTTATTTACAAGTAATCTGGATTGCTTGAATTCACTTAATTTTACCTGCTGCCACCAGGTTGCATTTTTTCTACGTTTTTACACTGCTCTATATTCCTTTTCTGTTTATATCCTCCACACATTGTATTCTTTATTCATAGGATACTGGTGCATATGCAAATAGGAGCACAGCAACTATGATAGATAGTTTAGCTTGGTGGCAGATGTATTAGCTGTGCATTCATTTGCAAGTATGACATGATTGATGACACTAAATAGCCATTCTAATCAGGTTAATAAGATATTCATAGATAATGCAAAGAACAGTAATTATAGGATGCAATAAACTCAATGACTAGTGTGAGCCCAGTTCCATTTCTATGAGCCTAATGTCTTCTCTTCTGTCTTGGATGTGTTTTAGTGACATAATGAACAATAAGGTGTTCTACCAGCATCCAAACCTGATGAGAGTACTGGGCATGCATGAGACCGTAATGGAGGTTATGGTGAATGTACTGGGGGGAGGCAAGTCTCAGGTACTGCACAGCTGTTCTGCGACATTTCATGCATGTACGCATGTGTGCCACTGCAGTGCAACTGCAGTGCAGTTCAACTGATCATATACTTGTCAAATAATTTTCTTTGCATTGATTGTCTTATATTGTTTATAAAAAGTCAACACAATACTTCTCTTGCTTGGGTCAGTCATATTTTACCGGCCAACTGTGCTGAGAAACGTTTTTGCAGTATTTCCATTCAGTTAAAGCTGGTTTTGTAAAATAAGATTTAATGGCCACTGTATTACTGGAATGTTATTTTAATTCTTTTCAGTGGAAGCTTCATAAATGTATTTTAATTCCTAGACCTATTAACGTTATTGGTATGGTCATATAAGTTGATAAACTGTAAATGATGTTAACAAAGTAGCCAAATTAATGCATGTTTTAATGCATTGATGGTTGTTTAAATATTAAATAAAATATGCAATAAATCTGCTTTAACTAACATTTATTCAGACCAGGACTAGCAGCCCACATACGTTAGTATAAATATTTGTGTGGGTTTTCTCTGGGTTCTCCAGTTTCCTCTCTACGACATTTCAGTACATGGATTGGCTAAGATAAATTTCCCCGGGTGTGAATGAGTGTCTGAATAAGAGTGTGCATGGTGTCCTGAGATGGACTGGCATCCTATCCAGGGTGTATTTCTAGTTTTCTCTGGATCCATCCTGAATTTGATTAAGTGGTAACTGAAAGCGAGAGAGTGCTACTAAATGTTAAATAATTAGGTCAGTAAATGTAGGGGCATTCATTATTCACTCTCACTAATGAATGTTGCTATTTAAGTACTATCAATCCCTAAAACTATTAGTTTACTAGAATGTGTTACTAGAGTTTTTTGTTTAGCTAGATGTTTGTTTCTGTTGTCTTATATTATTCCTGGCATTTATTTGTTTTAGCATTATAATTATGAGCATTGATTATTTTGTTAACATGCTTGTCACTTATAATTACTGCCATCAATAATTTAATGTTAATTAATGTACCTTGATGCATTTCTGTTTCTTCTAACAATCAGCTATTTTTAGTGCAGACACCACCACACACAAATTACATTAAATTAGTTC
>JAOVVH010000002.1:7310080-7321848 GCA_028566435.1 Scorpiodoras heckelii
TATATATGGTGCACCGCAACTGGGTCCAACTCCCTTGGCTCAATCTAACAGTATTGTGTGAACAAACATGGACCCAGCGGACCTGTCGGGGTTCCACCGGGCCCTACAGCAGCAGCAGCAGCAGACGGCCAAGAGGCATGAGGGGATGCTCAATGAGCTAGCAGAGCACCTAAACAGACTGGCCATCTCGCCTGCTACCTCTGAGCCTGCCCCTCCCCCTCCTCACGCCCCAGAACCACCCATTGCTCCCCCAGAGCTATTCGCGGGGGACGCGCTGACGTGCAGAGGGTTTTTGCTGCAGTGCTCCCTAGTATTCAAGCTCCAGGGGGCACGTTTCCCCACTGAACGATCGAAAGTGGCCTTCATCATTTCTCGGCTCTCCGATCGCGCCCTAACATGGGCTACTGCACTGTGGGAGCACCAAGCGCCCGAATGTCACAGCGCGGGTGAGTTCATGGATGCTCTCAAGGACACCTTCTATGTCCCCAAAGGGGGAAAGGAGGCAGGGCCGCGACTGCTAGGCTTGGTGCAAGGGTCACACCCTGTGGCTGATTACATCATTGAGTTTAGTACCCTAGCGGCAGAGTGTGCGTGGGACCAAGGCGCGCTAATGGCCATATTTTACCAGGGCCTTAGTGACCGTCTTAAGGACGAACTAGCCACCCGCGATCCCCCCGATACTCTAGCCGAATACTATGAGCTCTTTGGCCGGCTAGATCTGCGTTTAAAACAACGGGCTAGGGAACGCAATGAGGCCAGTCGACCGCCAACTCCCCGCAGGGCGTGGCTCCACCAAGCAGACACTCCCTCCCCCACCCCTGACCTGGGGGAACCCATACAAATTGGCAGCACACGGGGCCCGGGAGCTTCAGGGCCCAGCAGCCAAACCCGGAAGCCTCCGCCGAGAAACGGCAGGGCCAGTCCCAGCGCGGGGGCAAGGGTCTAGGCCGGAGTGTCTTCCCCGGATCAGGTTTGTCCATAAAAGCTAGCCTCTCACAAATGGGTTCACCTCCACTCGACCTGCTTGTCTGGGTGGACTCAGGGGCAGCGAATAACTTCATGGACATGGCCCTCGGTAAGACTATGGGGTTGCAGCTCCACCCTCTAAAGACCCCCCTCCCCATAGTGGGAGTCGACGGGCGGCCCCTCAGAGGTGGCCAGTTCGCTGTCAAACCCCTGAACTCACTCTCCAAATCGGGACCCACACGGAGAGGCTAGCATTTTATGTCATTAACTCCCCTGCCACCCCTCTCATCCTGGGGTACCCCTGGCTAGCGCAGCACAACCCGGGGATCGACTGGGCCACCCGATCCATCTTTGCCTGGAGCCCCAGGTGTCAAGCTGCCTGCTTTCTACTCTCTGCCGAGGGCCCCAAACAATCTGGGGGGGGGGGCAGCAGACTACATCCGATCTGTCTGGCGTACCTCCCGCCTACCACGACCTGGCCGAGGTTGTGGCCCAAGGCCCAGGTCTTACCCCCCCCATCGACCGTTTGATTGTGGCATCGACCTGCTTCCGGGTACCACCCCTCCCCGTGGCCACCTCTTCGCACTCTCAGCTCCTGAGAGGAGGGCGATGGAAGAGTATATCCGGGAGGCACTCGCCACGGGGTTCATCCGCCCCTCTAGCTCCCCAGCGGGCGCAGGGTTCTTCTTTGTAGCCAAAAAAGACGGAAATCTGCGCCCCTGTATTGATTATCGGGGGCTCAATGCCATCACAGTCAAGGACCGTTACGCCCTGCCCCTTATGCAGACAGCATTTAAGGCACTGCAGAAGGCCCGAGTTTTTACCAAACTGGACCTCCGCAGTGCCTACAACCTTATTAGGATCCGGCAGGGGGATGAGTGGAAGACGGCGTTCATTACGCCCACGGGGCACTATGAATACCGTGTTATGCCCTTCGGCCTAGCTAATGCTCCCGCGGTGTTTCAGCGGTACATTAATGAAGTGCTCCGTGAGGCATTGGACCACTATGCCTATGTTTACCTAGACGACATTGTGCGTCACTTTTCTTGTTCCGTGCAGCACCCGCCGCCTTCTCTTAAAGTGACAGTAACCTATTTACTACTCTAGCATATAACGGCCAAAATAAGACCTCTTTTAACAGGATAACATTTTCAACTAAACATTTATACAGATCAAATGGTTTTTAACTTAACTTATGAAATAAAATGACCTATTCCTTACTTATTTATTTAAGTCAAATACAACTAATACATATTGAACTTATTTCTTGTCTTAAACACTCATGAACTAATTCTTGGCTCCCACACTAATTTTTAAAAAGTACTACCTTTTCATGTCAGTTGTTTGCAATATTAAACAATATTCACATTCCTGGGAATCCTCCTGATGGTGGTGTGTGCACACAGCTTTGAGTGTATATTGTGGCATTAGTATTATAAGGCTCTATCCTTATAATACTACACTCAACTTATATGTTTGTCTAAAAGTATTTTGACCCACTAGTGTTCCTCTCTGCTCAGTATTAGGCATGCCTGACTCTGTAGAGCAGATGTGCCCAGAAGTGCCACATCTGGACTGCCTGATGAAAGACATCAATGACATGTCTGAGTCAGGAGCTCGCTACACTGAAATGCCCCATGTCATTGAAGTAGTGCTGCCCATGCTGTGCAACTACTTATCCTACTGGTGGGAGAGAGGCACAGAGAACCAGGCCAAGAGCACAGCAACTGCATGTAGCACTACTGTCACCTCTGAGCACCTGAGTGTAATCCTGGGCAATATCCTCAAGATCCTGAATAGCAATCTGGGCATTGATGAGGCCTCCTGGATGAAGAGGATTGCAGGTAAGGAAGATGTCTAATAGGAGTAAGTAGACTAAGGCAGATGGACTAAATTTCTAATCAAACAAGTGTCAAACAGAAAAAAGTTTTATCTACTTCATCTTGACTATTTCAGAATATCCCTTGACCAAAAATCTGGACATGGATTGTAAGATTGTGAGCAGCAATTTGCAGATTAGGTTATCTGGAAATCTAGATTCTTCGTCAAAGCACACACACAAATACAAGGCGTAACATTGTGACATTGTACATTGTTGGTATCTCCATGAGCACTGGCACAGATGGTCACATGGCCCAGAGAAGGCAAATGTTAAAATATAATAAGGAGTTGAGTTTCAGTGAATCTCTTAGAACTTGTGGTTAAGTGTGTTGCAATGTCCAATTAAAATAGTTTTCATATGTTCTGTTTCACTTGTCACTAGATTTTACACTGACGTACCAGAAAAAACTGGTATAGCAGTTAATGTTTGGTAGGTCCCCCATGGGATCTTAGTGGGAACATTGCAGTCCTCACGCTGATGTTTGTTGAGGCCACAACATTGAATTACAATGTTACTTGAGGCAGTGTTGCACACCTATCATGTGAAACGATTCTTGCCACCCGATGGTAGTCACATTCACCCGGAGTCTTTTTATTCCCACACTGCTGTCATAAGTTCAAGGTTTTGCCCTAATTCTTGTAGTAACGGTACAACCTTAAAATGCTTATACGTGAAAATCCAATCTTTGCTTCTACCTCCGAAATGCTATGACCCATCTTACGAGCTCCAACTATTAAACTGTTTGGAAAATCACTTTATCGTGATAACTTGACATTCTCACGGTGGAAACATCTCTAGAAGCTTCCATAGATGTCTGTCGTTTTATATATACACTGGCAGATGCAACCAATGACGTGCATAGGTGGCATTGCTATGCATTTTGCATAGGCTCCAGTACCAGTTTTTCTGGTACTTCAGTGTATGTTGATGTTTCAGTATAAGTGTAATAAATGGCAAAGACTTGGATACAGTCTAGACCTGCAGCCGTGACAGTATATAAATTATATTTAATATTTTAAGCTACACTTGATAGCTTGTTCTGAAATACAGTGAATGCCAAATTTCTCACATTGTGTTTTAATCAGTTGAACTGAGAGAATAAAAATACTGCTCTGAAGACTGGAATAAAGGAAGGGCTAGACTAGAAGTTCATACTAGACAATAATTAGCAAACTTGACAGCATCTACTTCAAGACTACAGCAGAACTGAAAAGGTTAAAAAAAGCACTAGCAGAATCAAAAATTGTGCAGTAAAGTGACATTTTACCAGTGAGAACTAGCTAGAAAGTAAGAATATGTATGTACGAACAGTATTTGTTTGAAATTAGACTTCAGTGTGCCATCAAACAAAAGGCATAACAAAAAAAAACAAAAACAAAAAGTGTGTTGTTATTGTTGTGTATAATAAAGTAGTGAATTTCATGTTAATCAGACCAGAACTGCTGTTTAGATTCTTACACTTGTGATCTGCACCATCTTGCAGTGTATGCTCAGCCTATCATCAGCAAGGCGAGGGAAGATCTTTTAAAGACACACTTCCTGCCAACTCTGGAGAAATTAAAGAAGAAGACGGTGAAGGTGGTGGCAGAAGAGGAGCTTCTCAAAGCTGACAACAAAGGCGATACTCAGGAGGCGGAGCTCTTGATCCTGGATGAGTTTGCAGTGTTGTGCAGGGATCTGTATGCATTCTATCCCATGCTCATTCGCTATGTGGACAACAACAGGTAATACCATAAATTAGGGCCTTAAATTTGCTCAGTCGTTCATTCGACTACAGGTCATGTTTCAGTTTGCCCTTAAAATGGCCAGTATTTTTTATTATTTGTATTGTCAGCAATTTGAAAGTGTTTCTGTACTGAAATCAGTCAGCATCAATCCATATATAGAAATCCATATGTATAACTCAACTAGTTCTACAAAAATTCTAGCTCATTGTAGATTTATGCACATACAAAAGTATGGAGGTAAGAGGCCAAAGCAGAAGGTGTATTTGATATTCTCCTGGGTTTATTATGACTCGTCTGCAGATCACGATGGCTGAAAGAGCCTGAAGCTGACTCCAATGAGCTTTTCAGGATGGTTGCAGAAATTTTCATCCTTTGGTGCAAGTCACATGTAAGCTTTTCTGAATTCCGCCTTTCCCTGTCATGATGGCAAAAATAGTAGATCAAATTAAAGAGCCTCCAGCACACCACTTTAGAGCTCCCACAATTCCTAGCTCATAATTAAACACCTATAACCTTTAGACTTCCAGTCAGTAATTTATCTAGGGTATCAGTACATCCTGAAGCAACTTTTGCAAGAAAGTTTGTTATACATGTCTGTGCAAAAGTCTTATTGTTTTTAGGTACAACTTTCGTTTTTGATGGGTTTTTTTTTTGAGTTCTGCATTACTGAGTCACTACAAAAAAGATTTTATATTTCCAAGCGTTATTTTTTCCCCAACAAAAAATGTAATGTTACACAAAAATATTTGTATGTCAGTAACAAAAGCAGCACATTACATAACGGACCACTTTTCAGACAAAAACCATAATGAAGGCTGCTGGGTTTTGCATGCAAAAAAAAAGTCTCCAGAAGAGCAGATTTTCCAAGACACTCAGTAAAACGTACCAGCTAATTACTATACAGTACGATGAAGAAGTCTTAGGCACATGCAAAATAATTACGTTTCTACATTAAAGAATACACTATAAACAGTAAACAGTAATAAACTAAAGGAAATCAGTATTTGGCATGTTTTTTTCTTGAACAGTGTTCCCAGGTACAATGTGTTCAGTTTTATAAAGAAATTAGCCTTTAAGTTTTACTGAGCGTCTTGCAGAATCTGCCACAGCTCTTCTGGAGACTTTGATTGTCACGCTTACTTCTTTTTTTTTTGCATGCAAAACCCAGAACAGTGGTCTGGTATGTAATGTGTTGCATTCGTTACTGACATACAAACATTTCTGTGTAACATTTAATCATTTTGTTGGAAAAGTAACATTTGGAAATATAAAATCTTTTTGTGCTGACTGAATAATGCAGAAATAGTCTCATCATCAGTTACAAAAGTTGTACCTAAAAACAATAGGGTGCCTGAGACTTGCACAGTATTGTACCTTCTGTCAAATTCACCTCTGTGTCATTTTTTTCATGCAGAATTTTAAGAGGGAGGAACAGAACTTTGTAGTGCAGAATGAGATCAATAATCTCTCCTTCCTCACTGGGGACAGCAAGACAAAGATGTCAAAGGTAGGAGTGATGAGTGAGGAGTTTATAAAATTCTTTTCAGAAAAACAAATCAAACATTATATGATGCCTGGCTGAGACAGAAGGTCATACAAGGGCTTGAATTGAACTGTTAAAAATAATGAACATGGAGCAAACCCTTCTTTAACTGAAATGAAATGAAGACACAAATCAGTTTCTGTTTTACTCTGTACATATTAAAAACATTTAAGCTCTTTGTATACTTACAATCTATTGCTGTAAGAATGATAGTAAAGTCATGAGAAATGCTGATGCTGACTGAGGCAAATGATATTTTATTCATGGATCATGGCTATAAAAGCATCCATCCCATTTTATAAATTTTACTTTCGCTGACTAAAAAACTACTCATACTGCTTCACTAACCCTGGCATTAAGATCTCCAGTTACCTTGCAAATTACAGCATATTGTAGTTATTCATAAACATCCAAAACAGTACATATAAAAATTGTCTAACTGCTTGAAGTCTTTCAAATACTATTTTACATAAATATGTTCAACTCTAGAAATATTGGCATATAATAATAATAATAATAATAATAATAATAATAACAATAATAATAATAATAACTATTATTTATTTATTTATTTTATGTTTTAAATTATTATTATTATGTGTGTTCCTGTGTCAAATTTTCAGTTCATAAATTTTTCATTTTAAAAATTGAATTTCCTGCATAATTTTTTACCATTGTTTATTTAATTCCTCCACATGTTATTGTTCCCAGAAGGCAAAATATACTGGAGATTATTGTTTAACAATTAACAATGTTATACGAGCTTCACCCACAAGGGGCTGATTATTTTCTACTTAGTTCTTTAGGTTATGTTAACAATTAGCCTTTGCATTCCTTTAAAAGATTGCTACAGCAAATATGCACTGCAATTCTTGATACATGTGCAGGCTCCAAGCACTATACCTGCTGTTTTATATTGTTTACCCTGATTTCGTATGGACTGCTACCTGGCCCGAATGCGGCTGAACTGGTATGGAGTCACCACTGCAGTCCAGTATCAGCCTGTATCTTTATCTGTAACTGTAGTGAGTAAATATGCAATTTTGTGATTGTGGGATTACTGAACTGTAATAATTAGTATACTTTCAGTTAAAAATGGATCTATTCCAGCTGTATTTAATCAGTATTCTTCATACAGACACAGTTGTTCGGCTTTATGGTGTGAGTACAGAAAGCAGTTATTAAAATTGGTGCTGTAATGTTTTTTACACAAGGCAGAATAAAAATAAAATAAAGTGGAAATTTGAATTGGGAACACAGTTTGTTTGCTTGTCTGTCTGTTTGTTTGTTTGTTTGTATCTTTGATTTTTTTTTTTTCTTTTTACCTTCCCCTTCAATTATTTTATAGGAACAATGTTTAATTTTAAAGTGTTTTCTTAAGTGGTATGAAGCAAAACACTGGCTTCAAAATTGTCAGCACCCCATATTTAATTTAGAGAAAATAATGGACCTCCTTCTGCTATGTCTAACAGTGTTGGAGGCATTGTCGGATCTTGTATCACTCCTCAATGCCTTTATGTTCTTAGGTTTGCCCAGGTGAAATGCTCCTTTCAGTTCAGCTACAGAATTTAATTTGAAGAGTTTTAATCCAAAGACTAAGATGGTCATTGCAAAACGTGATTTTGTCTACAGCAACCACTACAGCAACATATATCATACAGAAATATAAATAAATAAATAAATAATTCCCAGTGCATATATCCACATCAAGTTTATACATATAGCATCTTTTGACTCTGTACTTATAAATATTAACAAAAATGTAGATTTTTATATTAGCTTGAAAGATTTCATGCAGCAAGAACAGTTATTTTGAACATGAAGTGATAGATTTTTTTGTTTCAAAATGGAATGGAAATTGAATGGAAAAAACTACAGAGCAAGAGCAAAGAGCAAAGACCTTAACCATACCTGTCACTCTAAGTTGTTTGATAATATGTAGGTGGAAATCTAATCATCTCCAGACAGGTTTTCACAGTGTGTTCTAAAATGGCTGATTGAGTAAACGTTTATGGACACCCGACCATCACAACCATATGTGGTTCTTCCCTACAAAGTTTAAAGCACACAGTTGTATAGAATATCTTTGTATGCTGTAGCATTACAGTTTCCCTTGACTAGAACTTGGAACAGACCCAAACCTATTCCCACTTGACAATGTGTACAAAGTGAGCTCCATGGAGACATGTTTGAAGACATTGGAGTGGAAGAACTTGGGTGTCCTACACAGAGCCCTGACCTCAACCCCACCTTTGGGATGAACTGGAACTCTGAATACACACAAATCCTCACAGACAGGCTCCAAAATCTAATGGAAAGCCTTCTAAGAAGAGTGGAGGTTATTATAAGAGCACAGAGGGATTACATCTGGAATACAGTGTACAACAGGCATATATTGGTATGATGGTCAGGTGTCCACAAACTTCTGGCCACATAGTATATAGATAGAAGCCAGTAGTCACTTAAAAAGAGTTACAGCATGACCTAAATCCAGCAGGTGCAACAGTTACACATCAAACAATAAGCAGTAACCCACACAACAGTCATCTCCATTTTTATACCCCAAACAAAACTCCTCTGCTAATAAAGAAGCATAGAGATGTGTGTCAGAAAGAAGTGTAGAGGAAGTATGGAGAACAGAGCATCAGGATATAGGGCTGCTTTTCTGCAAAAGGTACTAGGGCATGTTATTGAACAAATTGAAAGTACTGAGGCATATTAGAGAAAAATTTAATCTCATCAGCCAAGAAAAATAATCTGGGGAAAAGACAGTTCCATTTCAACAAAATAACTCAAGAGTAACTCAAGACCTTGCATGGCCTAGCCAATCTCCTGACTTGAATCCTGCTGCAAAAAGCTAAGTACTTCTTACTTTTTCTGTTGTAGCTTCTGCAACAAAGTACAAATGTGGAAAAAAATATTTTCCCTATTAGTTTGTTACTTGAACATACCGAATCTGTATGCTTATGAATATATACTTTATGTTCCTATTTATAAGCACATTCAGTACATTGATATTTATAAGTACACGTGGATGTAACATTCTTTAGCCCTCCATTAACAAACTGGTGCTCAACCATGCCCCCGATGTCACCGTTTATAAATCTGAAGTGAATATATGCATTGGAAGTGCAGTACCAGTCAAAAGTTTAGACACACCTTCTCATTCAATGTTTTTCTTTAGGTTTTTCTTCTCATTCTATTGTTTTCCTAAGGATTTTTCCCTATTATTCTTATTGTTCTTCAGATGCATAAAACTTGTCGCACAGACCAAACAGTAAGTCCTACAGACATGAAACTTGGCAGACTGGTAGAAATCCTTCCCCACTACTCAGGCCCAAAAAATCAGCCCAATCGGCCTACATATGGCATTTTGGCGAAGAAAGACGCGTTTTGCTAAAGCCTCTGTACCCAGAAGTTTTCACATGTAAAATATATATTTTTTCTCGTTCCTTGGTTTAAATAAAAAATAAAGTTCAGTGGAATGTCATAGCTACGCCTCTTAGATTTCGTGTAAATTAGGTAATCATGCAAAACCTACTTTTGTAGATTAGTCCTAGGATTTTCAGCCAATCAATGTAAAAAAAATAATTGAAAATTCAGAATTCCCTCATTGTTGATACTTATCAAAAAATGTGACTTTTTTATAGAACATGGCTGCCACATTCTAATAAACAGATTGCAAAAATGCAAAATGAAAATTCACTAACTCACGAAAGCTTCGACCAAAAAAATCTGAAACTTGGATAGTACGTATGAAATAATACTCTGGCCTACCTGGTCAAATTTTGTGCAAGTAAGTCATTAGGGGGCGCTATAAATGATACAAACGTATTAATGCAAATTTCTCAGCTAGACATACTATTTCAAGCTATTTGTCTCATTCCTATTATGATGTCAGCATATTATGACTGAGTTCCCTTTTTAATTGCCATGGCAATGCTGGAACATGACATAGCCTGCTCAGTATGTAGTGCACTATGCCCTGCGCAGTGTGTAGTGCAGTACATAGTAAACAGGGTGTAGTGCAATACATAGCACACATGGAAAGACTGATGGATGGCTGAGGTACGAGGACCCCGTAATCGCCGCTTGCGGCTATATTTATTCTTATTGTTCTTCAGATGCATAAAACTTGTCGCACAGACCAAACCATAAGTCCTACAGATATGAAACTTGGCTGACTGGTAGGAAACCTTGCTCCCTACTCAAGACCAAAAAATCAGCCCAATCGGCCTAAGTATGGCGTTTTGGCGCGGAAAACCGTGTTTTTCTTAATCCTCCACTCTAACAAAAGTCTGATTATGACACGGCATGCTCAGAATGTTTTGTTGCCATGGCGATGCTGGAACATGACCTACCCTGCTCAGTACTTATAACTTATCACACAGGCCAAACCGTAAGTCTTACAGACATGAAACTTGGCAGACTGGTAGAAAACCTTCCCCAATACTCAGGCCCAAAAAATCAGCCCAATCGGCCTACGTATAGCATTTTTGTAAAGAAAAACGCATTTTGCTTAAGCTTCCGTACCCAGAAGTTTTCACATGTAAAATTCTTTTTTTCTCGTTCCTTGGTTTAAACCAAAAAAAAAGTTCAGTGCAATGCCATAGCTACGCCTCTTACATTTCGTGGAAATTAGGTAATCATGCAAAAACTTCTTTTGCAGATTAGTCCTAGGATTTTCAGCCAATCAATGTAAAAAAATACTTGAAAATTCAGAATTCCCTCATAGTTGATAAATATAAAAAAAATAACTTTTTTATAGAACATGGCTGCCACATGTTAATAAACAGATTGCAAAAATGCAAAATGAAAATTCTATAACTCAAGAAAGCTTCGACCACAAAATCTTAAACTTGGTTAGTATGTATGAAATAATACTCTGGGGAAGCTGGTCAAATTTTGTGCAAGAAAGTCATTAGGGGGCGCTATAAATGATACAAACGTATTAATGCAAATTTCTCAACTAGATATACTATTTCAAGCTATTTGTCTCATTCCTATTATGATGTCAACATATTATGTCTGAGTTCCCTTTTTAGTTGCCATGGCAATGTTGGAACATGACATAGCCTGCTCAGTATGTAGTGCACTATGCCCTGCACAGTGTGTAGTGCAGTACATAGTAAACAAGGTGTAGTGCAATACATAGCATACATGGAAAGACTGATGGATGGTTGAGGTGCGAGGACCCCATAATTTTCCTACATTGTAAATTAATACTGAAGTCATCCAGACTATGAAGGAACACGTAAGGAATCATGTAGTAAACTTAAAAGTGTTAAAAAAAACAAAATATGTTTTAGATTTTTGTTTCTTCAAAGTAGCACCTTTTGCTTTGATTACAGCTTTACACACTCTTGGCATTTTCTCAATCAGCTTCATGAGGTAATCTCCTGAAATGGTTTTCCAAAAGTCTTGAAGGAGTTCCCAGAGGTACCGAGCACTTGTTGGCTGCTTTGCCTTCACTCTGTGCTCCAACTCTTTTTTCGGTTTTACTGACCTTCATTTCTTAAAGTAATGATGGACTGTCGTTTTTCTTTACTTAATTGAGTCATTTTTGAAATAACATGGATTAGAACATTACTCAAATAGGGCTATTCACTGTATACCAACTCTACCTCTTCACAACACAACTGATGTCTCA
>JAOVVH010000002.1:7334943-7346841 GCA_028566435.1 Scorpiodoras heckelii
GGGACATGAATTAAACAAAGCCTCGAGGCAAAGAATTTGCTTCGAGGATTTTTTGTAATCGAATTATTCGAGTAACTTGAATAATCGTTTCAGCCCTAAGTGGTTTCCAACCTTTTTGGCTTACAAAAAGCTGTGTGTAGTCGGGTCACATTTCAGATGTCTGTAAGTGTTAACAGCTCTGCCAAATAGTGATTTTCCCTCAAACACTAAAAACAGTTCTTCTCCCAATAATCATCTCATGACCCCTAAGATGTTGTGTCCCTGTGTATAAAAATGTATATAAAGTAGTACAGACTAGCTCCACCTCCAGCAGCTACAAGAGTAACATGCTGCTTACACACTGATGCTTCAGTATTAATAATCTATTGGTCATATATAATAATATCAGTCAGAGGGACCAAATCAGAACTTTTACATTAATACTTTAACTTTATTTTGCTGCTAATACTTATGTACGTTTATTTAATTGGGATTTTTCATGCAGTGCTTTTACTTGTGTTGGAGTATTTTTACATTATTCTGTTGGTACTTTTACTTAAGTAAAGGATCTGAATACTTCTTCTACCACTGTCCAAACCAACATGTTATGCAAATACAAACCAACGTGTTATAAAATACATAAATCTGGTGCATATTTATTATTTTACTATGTGTCTCTTATATTTCAGTTCCCTAGAGGATGATTTGTTATATATAGCATACACCGATATGATGGCAAAGGTACAAATGTGGCACATTTAAACACAAGCACTCCGCTATGTTTTACTCTGTATCCTTGTGCAAATTCTACTTGTGTTTCTGCTTTCCTCAGAGTTGTGCTGAATATGAAAATGAAGATGAAGAAGGAAAAGCAAAAACCTTTGAGGTTTGAAGTGTCAGAGAGTTTCCTTCTTTTATTGTTATGTGTGAATGAGACATATACATATACATAGATGTGTGAGAAACTAAAAGAAAAAACAGAGGCACTATTATGCTGCGGGTTAAATTATCTGATGCTTCAGGTCCAGTTGTCCTCATAAAGGCATGGGCAACTGCGAATCAACACAAAGTTATCCTGACCGACCACCTTTATCCAACAGTATCCTATCTTTCCTAATGTGAGCTGTCTCTTGCAGGATCACAATGCCACCATCCATAGGGCAGGGGCTCTCCATAAATGGTTTATTAAGTATGAAAAGGATTCTTCTAAGAAAAAAAAATAAAGCAGGGCTAGATGGTGGTTGCAGCTCAGTGGTTAAGACGCTTGGTCACTGAGCAGAAGGTAAGGGGTTCAAGCCGCAGCATTGCAAAGCTGCCATCATTTGGCCATTGACTAAGGCCCTTAAGCCTCTGCACCCCAGGGGCACCCATGGGGCACCACGGCTGACCCCAAAACCCCCACTAAGTATAATTTACAAATAACGGCTTCTTTAAAATGATATAAATCATAAGCTATGATGCTATCATATTTACCAGATATCAACCTAGTTAAACACCTACCTACATGTTAAATATTGTTCTCAACCATCATCATCATCAAAACAGCAACTGGGGAAATAACTTTTGGAAAAATAGTGTAGAATCTGTCTAGTACTGTTAGAAACACATTACTAACATGATTTAGGTTTTTTTTTTCTTCAACTATCTGCATTTACTACGGTTGCATATGTGTATATGTGTGATAGGAAAAGGAGATGGAAAAGCAGAAAACATTGTATCAGCAGGCCAGGTTACATGACCGAGGGGCTGCTGAGATGGTTTTGCAGATGATCAGTGCCAGCAGAGGTGCACACACAAAACACACATAAACACACAAACATACAGACACACACAAACACACACTCCAAGCTGCTTTTCTGACTCAAAAATGGTCATATCTTAATGCTTTTATCACTTAGGTCGACTGGGCCCCATGGTAACTTTCACTCTTAAGCTTGGTATCTCCAATCTTAATGGGGGCAATATTATAGTTCAGCAGGTAACACATTTTTATACCTCATTTAGCTCTTCTGTTAATTTAGTCAGAAATGTAAAATTTTAATTTATTATATTAGTTTATCAGAAGGCTGATTAGTTCATCAAATCTTTCCACAGAAAATGCTGGATTATCTAAAGGAGAAGCGAGATGCTGGTTTCTTCAAGAGTCTATCAGGACTCATGCAGTCATGCAGGTAATGGGCAAATAAAGCTTTAAAATTGGCTTGCTTTAAAGAAACTTGTGGCTGAAGTACAAATATTAACCCCATTTCTAGAAAAGTTGGTAATAAAAATGCAATAAAAACTAAAAACCGTAATTTGTTAAATTGATCGAACTTTTATTTAAAAGTAGAAAGAAATCATTTTCAGTGTTCTCACTGACAAACCTGATTGTAGTTTTTAAATATAAAAAAAAGAATAGAATGTGATGCCTGCAACACACTCAGAAAAAAGTTGGGACAGAGGTAAAATACGACTGAAACGTTTACACAAGTAATAATGTTCTGGAAGATTCCACAATTAGCAGTTTAACTGGTGACAGGTGAGGTCATCAAAACTGAGTATTAAAGGAGCATCCACCAAAGGCTTAGCCTTTTTAAGCAAGGATGATTCATGGCTCACCACTTTGTGAGAGAATTGTCAGTCAGGTTCAAATACAGTGTTTCTCAGTGCAAGACTGCAAAGAATTGAGGTCTTTAAATATCTTCTACAGATCATAATATCATGAAAAGATTCAGGCATTCAGGGAAACTCTTGGTGTGTAAAGGTCAAGGTTGGAAACCGCAGCTGAATGTGTGTGTCAGTCAAGCCCTCAGGCGGTATTGTTTAAGAATCCGTCATACTACAATGATGGACATAGCCACATGAGCTTGGGAGTACTTTGGAAAATCATTATCGCTTAACACAGTCCACTGCTGCATCAAGAAATGCAACCAGAAACTGTTTTATACAAAGAGGAAGCCATATGTTAATTTTTGCGCAGAAACACTGGTGAGTTCTCTTTTCACAAAGTCATCTGACATGGAAACATGTTCTGAGATCAGATGAATCCACCTTTCAGCTTGTTTTGGGGAAAAACAGACATCGTATTTCTATGTGCCAAAGATGAAAAATTCCATCCAGACTGTTACCAACGTAAAGTGCAAAATCAGCATCTGTGATGGCATGGGGATGCATCAGTGCCCATGGCATGCGTGAGCTATGTATATGTGAAGGTACCATTGATGCAGAGGTTTATATTGGTATTTTGTAGAGACATATGCTGCCATTAAGATTACTTTTTTCCCCCAGAAACTCCAAGTCTATTTCAGCAGGTCAGTGCCAGGCCTCATTCTGCATGAGTTACAACAGTGTGGCTTGACTGGCCTGCCTGCAGTCCAGATCTGTCTATTGAAAATATATGGTGCATCATGAAGAGGAGAATCTTCCAACAGCGACAACGGACTGTTGAGCAGCTAAAGTCTTGAACACAGCAAGAATGGGCAAAAATTCCACTTGCAGGACTACAACAATTAGTATCTTCAATTCCCAAACAATAAAAAAGTATAATTGACAGAAAAGATGGTAAACATGCCTCTGTCCCAACTTCTTTTGAGTGTGTTGCAGGCATCAATTTCTAAATTTGTTTATATTTAACAAACAGAATTAAGTTCATCATTGAACTTTGAAATCTTTGTCCTTTTGTCTGTTAAAAAAAGGTACAAGTGAATTAACAAATTACAGATTTCAGTTTTAATTGCACTATTAGAAAGTGTCCAGTTGTATGCAGAAACAGCCTTTAACAGGTCAGAAGAAACCTGGACTGCACGGGAAATTTCAAAAGTCATGTCTAGACTAATTATTACTTCACTGATTCCAGTGTATTGGACCTGAATGCATTTGAGAGGCAAAACAAAGCTGAAGGACTCGGTATGGTGACTGAGGAAGGTTCAAGTAAGTGGCTCACACACACACACAAACACATGTACATACATATTGTACACTGACACTTTTCATCTGATCTGCTTTTATTTATTTTTACCCAGAACTTTATTCTACTCATTATTAGAACAATTGTAAGGCTATTGCAGTTTTGTAGTGGGTTGTTACCTATTTAAAAAAGCCTTATCCATTCATTCTCATTATCATTGATCGCACATGCTTATAGAGAGTTATGAAGCATATCTAAATGATATAAAGAGAGTAGCATAATACAAACAAACGCTTTGATTCCTTCAAAGAGAAAGAAATATCACCATATGAAATGTAGGAAATGAACAAATTTTATTGCATTCTCAGAAAAAAAAACTTGTTGAGAATTGGTACCACATGGTACACTGTTAACTTAAAATCATGTTTCTTCGACTTCATTTCCAATGGCTGTCTAATGTTCACAGTGCTGATTAAGGAAGTTCATTCGTTGCCATATTTATTCATTCAAACTTCAAGTCTAGAGTGAATAACTGCATTCATACCAGAAGAACTATTTTCCATGACATACATATTTGCTGCCATTTTTGGTCAACTCCAGTTCAGGCATAAGTGATGGTGACATAAACCCAGTGATGTGTTTTATATCTCTCCCAAAACAGTTGTTCAGATCTTGTTAATCACATGTCAGTGTCCAGTCAGTGGATGTCAGTATCTCTCATTCTAACTAATATTTGAATGTCTTCTCCTTTGCTTATGTCTGCCTTTTTGCCTGTTTGTTTCTTTCTTTGTTTCTTTCCTTCTTGCCATGTTTTTTAATGTCATCGGTTGCAGTCAACGTGAGGGAGCGGGGTAAATACATGGTTTAGATTCTCCTCATTCGGCTTCACTGCTCTCTCTAATCCCTGTCTTTCCTACCTAATTGTCTGTGTCTGTTTGTTGGACTTGGTAATCGATTGCTCTGGTCTGTAGGACAATTTGCATGCATCTCATTTGACCAAGAAAATAAACCTGACAATACATAGATTTAATACTGACAGTCTCCCTCTGTCTGTCTCTGTCTCTTTCTCTGCTTTCTCCAACATAACAAATGCCTCTCATCTTGTCTTGGAATTTATATTACTTTATCTCATTAATAGTTCTAAATAATCACTAACTAGTAATAAGCTTCAGACATTTTACTTTGCCTCTTTGTCTGACAGGACAGATTAACAAATATTTGTAGTGTAATTTTCACCCAAATTAGCTGATACGTTTAAGTGATTTATAGTGATGTGGCTCAAAACATTGCTTACTCTTACAGAATAAAGCCAGTGTAGGAACCTACAGGCTAGAGCTCTGTCAGAAAATCTGTGCAGTATCATATCTGACTATGTTCATATCTGACTCTATATCTGACTCTATTCCAAAGAGATGACAGCTATTTTTCAATTTTTCCTGTCCTTAAAGGTTCCAAGGTTCTTCAGAATGACGAGTTCACTAAAGATCTCTTTAGGTTCCTGCAACTCCTCTGTGAGGGTCACAACAATGGTATGTCTTCAGATTTAATGACTGATACTGACCTTCATTTATCAATCTTTTAGTAAATTTGTGTCTAAATGTTTTTGTTTGTTTCAATGCTTTTTTGAAAACTAAAATTCTGTGCCAGATTTACAAGTTTTGGTAATGCCAATTTTCTTCATATACGCATGCAGGTGTTAATCACAGCCCAGCAGATTTGCATTCGCTGATGTAGACAAATCTTAATATAAGACAAAGCTCACAGAAAGCAAATCAATAACTAAATGACAAAGAGCGCTGCCGAAGAGCAGAGTGCAGCGTCTAAAACTTCTCATAATACAGCTCAGACACTGCAGTCCATTTGTCTTATTTGTCGAAATTTATGGAGTTACTTTGGATTGCTTTCTTCCAAGTCATTAGTCTCATTTTGAAGTCAGAAGCATATTAAATCCATATGTGTAATTAATAAATTATTATTTAAACTTGACACTGTAATGTGTGTGTGTATTATTGCAGGTATAATTATATGATTTGAAGCCTATCACTCAAGGCTCAAGTTAGTTAGTCTCCTTATAGGTAAATTTACTAGTGCTGTCACGAATTTTTTTAATCACACGTTAATCGCGGTTGTAACACACATTTTGATTTGTGTTGTACATGCAGGGAGGCATCGTAGGACGATTGAAAACGAAAGAGAAACGACTGCTGAATGTTGCCTCATTGTTCACTTGACTTTATTTCATAAAAGTAAAATATTAACGATGATTTAAGTCTTTTCGTTATTTTAAATAAAAAAATAGTTTTTGTCTTTCGTTCATCTGGCATACTGATTATAGTTGGAGTTTAATTAAAGGCATCGATTCACCAATTTAAATTAGAGTAACGCGGCACGTTGCGACCGAAGAGTAAATTTACGTTCCAGCCAAAACATACATTAAAAAGTTCAAATCCATCACCCACAGTTCATAGACATTTCATCACATTTATTTCAAAAGTGCCTACAGCATATAAAATGAGTTTCAACAGCGTTGTTTGTCATGCTAAATACAGCCGAGTGCTGTTGATGACGTTGCAGGGCGTTTCAAATGGAGCTGTTTTAGTGACCGAGTTCCCTATGAAGAGCCCTTGGGATTCTGTACCCTGTGCAGTGTGTAGGGAGCAGGGATACAGCTTAGGGACACTTGCTATTGGAATGCAGTCTAAAACGAGTAACGTAACGGTCAATTTTGGGATGTTTGTGTTCACTGACGGCGCCGCTGGTTTGCGTAATTTAACTCGTTTCATTCTTTAACGCGTTAAATTTTAGTGCTGTCAAATTAACGCGTTATTGAACATGTTAATTTGACAGCACTAAAATTTACCTATATTTCCTGAATACCATATGTATAGCGTAAAAGGCCAAGTGAACAATTTATGGATAAATTTGTTTGTATCCAGTCAGATGGAGAATGGGCTGAGTGGTGTAAAGAATACTTCTAAACAAATTTTTTTCTCAGTGGGCACACTAACCTCATAAGGCTACTGAATAAAATACCAACACTTTTCTTCATACAGTGTAGTATTATCACGGTTGCACTGAATAAACACTCTGGACTACATCGGCCATCAGCCCAGGCACATCACATGACCCCATCACTTGCACCTTGATCACTTTCACCTGCTTCTTCTTTCTGTCATTAGCTTGTGTATATAAGCCCTGTATTGTCTAGCATCAGTTGTCTAGCTTCATGGTTAGACGCTGCTTAACAGTTATAGCTCACCTTTTTTTGGTTGTTTGCATTTTCTTTATAAATAAAACATTTCTGCATTTGCATCTGCCTTTGCCTCACTTTGTGAATGAAAGCTGGACCAAAAAATGGATGCAGCAGAATTGTGCTGGTGTGCACAATTCGGGAGAACTTGAGGCGGCGTGACTGGATCACTGCCTTCATGATCCAGCTCATGACAGGGATACCCCACTGAAAATGCTACTGCAGATCAGGTCCTCACCACGGTTGTCACTCTTTCTTCCCGTTCCGCTGAGGATGTCATTCCGCCTCCTTGCTCTACTGAGGACATTGCTTTGCCTCCTTGGTCCACAGAGGATGCCACTAAAGAGCATGGCCTTGCAATGGGCATGACTCCATCTACCTGATAATCCCCGGAAGCTGCTGTGCCAGCTGGCTCCACTTTGGACATTGCCCAGCCTACCCACTCTACTAAGGACGTCGCACTGTCTCCTGGCTTGACTGAGAAAGTCGCTCCGCCTACCTGCTGCACTCAGGACATTGTTCCACCTCCTTGCTCCACTCAGGACGTCACTCATTCACCATGATTTGTGGTGTACATTGCTCCCCCCTCTTGCTTCATGGTGGACATCACTTCCCACTCTGGCTCTGCCTTGGGCCTTGCTCCCCCACTGGCTTCAAGGTGGTCATTGCTCCTCCTTTGGGGTCGGCTTTGGACAATTGGCAATGTGCAGGAGACCACTCTGCTCTACTGTGCAGTAAGGAGAACATCAAATTCCCTGCCAATCTTGCTAGGTGTGGTAAGCCAGGCCTCAGGAAGTGGAGGGAAATTTGTTCAAGTAGTGCAAAACCACCAGCAGAAGAGGGTGCTTCAGGAGCAGTGCCTTTGGGGGAGGGGGGTTCTGTCATGGTTGCACTGAATAAGCACTCTGGACTACTTTTCTCATCAGCCCCGGCACATCTCTTAACCCTGTCACATGCATCATGATCTCTTTCACCTGTTTCTTGTATCTGTCATTAGCTTGTGTATGTAAGCCCTGTCTTGTCAGGCACCAATTATCTAACTTTGTGATGAGTCCCTGCTGTTTTGCATTACCCATGTTTTGTGTGTTTGGTCTTGAAGCTAATAGTCTGTTTTACTGTTATAACTCAACTTTTTGGTGGTTGTTTGCATTTTCTTTATAAATAAAACATTTTTGCACTTGCATCTGCCTTTGTACAACTAACCGATTTCTTTCAGACTTCCAGAACTTTCTGAGGACTCAGACTGGAAATACAACTACTGTTAATATAATAATAAGCACAGTAGACTATCTTCTTAGACTACAGGTAAAGTAGTCCTTGTTGTATATGCATACACATACACATTCAGTATAACATTGGCTAAGTAACATGTTCTCTCACTGTCTTTATAGGAATCCATCAGTGATTTTTACTGGTATTACTCGGGGAAGGATGTAATGGATGAGGCTGGTCAGCGTAATTTCTCTAAAGCATTAGCTGTGGCCAAGCAGATATTTAACTCTCTCACTGAATACATACAGGTTACTTTTTTCCTTGCTATTTACTCTTACAGAAGTATTAAACAGATATCACCCAGCAACTATTGTTGTTTCTACCTTCCTGTACCTGTGCAATAATCTCTTGCACTAAAGTATTTTACTGCTCTTATGCCATAGCAATTTGTACAGTTACTAACTATAATCTATCTGTTGCTATGCATGCATGACACCCTTCATCTATTCCATCCATCAGTGAATAGGAACCACCACAGGACCACCATTGTCCAGATAGAGGAACACTTTTAGCATATTCTCAGCTGAGCATACTCTCTAATGGCACATACAATTGGACATCATGGACTGTCTAAAAATGTCTAGTAAGAATTCAAAGTGATTAGAAAATCCCAACAACACATCTAACACCTCATACCATGTCAGTGTCTGTGTGATGAAAATTACAGATTGTCTTTATCCACTGAGCGAAGGAGTAGAGGGTAGCTCTATATGTACAGAGAGAGTCAGTAAGCTTCATGCATGAGCTCATTTTTATTTTAATGCTAATAACGTTTAACTACCTACTACTCTTTCATCTCAGGGCCCATGTGTAGGAAACCAACAGAGCTTGGCTCACAGCAGGTTATGGGATGCAGTTGTTGGCTTTTTGCATGTTTTTGCCAACATGCAGATGAAGCTCTCACAGGCAAGTCCATTTAAACCTAGGAATGCCAACTACTGTATAAGTCAGTGTTTGTTTCTTTTATAAAACTGTACAGGATACTTTTAGTAAAACACCTAATCAGCTCTAGATTTTTAGGATGACCTTAGTTGGATCCATAAATTAGATTTAGTTTAAAGTTGTTTACTTCTTCACCAGTAGATGTCTCTCCTGACCCAACAATGCAAACTAATTCCACCATCCCGCTAGTGTAGTATTTGTTTTATGTGTTTGTTATATTTGAACTGAGGTAAACGTGCTGGTAACAAATAATTATTTAAAGGTGTCTAGTTGAAACTAGGTTGTGATTTCAGATTATGAGATTTATGAAACAGGTAGGTAGTTATGACAAACAAGCCAGGTGGTTTTACCCATTCAGAGCACCTTCTCAAATGTATAGCCCAGTATAAGCACACTAAATTAGCAGTCCAGAATTAATTCATGCTTCAGCACCATCTGTTCATGATGCAGAACAATGGCATTAGCTGCTCTGTTGATGGATAACACTATAGCCTTGAGGACAGCTTCGTGAACCTGGAAAACATATTACTCTCCCCAAACACCTTTGAAAGTCTGACTGCCTTGGTACTCCAGGAGACAAGTAGACACTGACCAGAGAAAAAAATATCCCTAAGTATTTTCTGTCTGTTTTCCTTCTTTATTTAGGACTCCAGCCAGATTAAGTTGCTGAAAGAACTGATGGATCTACAGAAGGACATGATAGTCATGATGCTGTCCCTTCTAGAAGGTTCTCTTATTCAACCCAATAATAATGAAACAATCTCCCTTTCTTTTGTTATTTTATACATTCAGGTGACATTTGTAGACCAGTTTCTTGTAAATGTCTTGTATGTCCTGGTAAAGAGTAAAGCAGCAGTAACTCAGCTACTAATAAAGAGTTACAGATAATGGTCATTGTCTAATATGATTGTAAACACCCCCCCACCCCACCCTTGCTTGTATGTCCCCTTAAAAGGAACAAAACATTTCTGCGCACATCTTGTAAAATGATGTGATAGAGAAAATAAATTCTAATGATAGATTTATGTGAATTTCCAGGTAATGTTGTAAATGGCACCATTGGCAAACAGATGGTGGACACCTTGGTGGAATCTTCCAGCAATGTGGAGATGATCCTCAAATTTTTTGATATGTTCCTCAAGCTAAAGGACCTCACCACATCTGACAATTTCAAAGCACATGACTCTGATGCCAAAGGAGTCATCTCCAAAAGAGAGTTCCAGAAATCAATGGAAAATCAGAAGCAGTACTCTCAGTCTGAAATTGAGTTCCTGCTTTCATGTGTTGAGGCAGATGAAAACGACATGTTCAACTATGTGGAATTTGTGAAACGTTTCCATGAGCCTGCCAAGGACATCGGTTTCAATGTTGCAGTACTACTTACAAATCTGTCAGAACACATGCCCCATGACTCCCGTCTGGCTACCTTCTTGAGCCTGGCCGAGAGTGTCCTTAATTACTTTGAGCCATTTCTGGGCCGTATTGAGATCATGGGTGGCGCCAAGAGAATCGAACGGGTCTACTTTGAAATCAGCGAGTCCAGTAGAACCCAGTGGGAGAAGCCACAAGTCAAGGAGTCTAAAAGGCAGTTTATCTTCGACGTTGTCAATGAGGGTGGAGAATCTGAGAAGATGGAGCTGTTTGTGAATTTCTGTGAGGACACCATTTTTGAGATGCAGCTGGCCTCGCTGATCTCAGAGCCTGATGCAGTGGAAAGGGGAGAAGAAGAGGATGAGTTGCAGAATGTATCCAAGGGCGTGGAGGTGGAAGAGGAGGAGAATACTTTCGAATCCTACTCTGCTTTCACCATGGCATGTGTCTCAATGAAGAAGAATCTGTGCAGCCTTGGCAGACTGCTCACCCTAAAGAGCCTGAGGAAACAATACAAAAAGCTCAGGAAAATGAGCCTGAGGGAGATGATTTCTGGGTTCTTTTCCTTTTTCTGGATGATCTTCACTGGCCTGCTCCGCTTGCTCTACAACCTAGTGTGGTTCTTCTTCCATGTCCTGTGGTCAACTCTGTTTGGTGGTGGCTTGGTGGAAGGTGCCAAGAATATGAAGGTGACAGACATTCTTGGCAACATGCCTGACCCCACACAGTTTGGCATCCATGGTGATGTACTGGAGACTGAAAAACTGGAGGTTAGTGAGGCTTCTTTTGTTGCTGAGATAGACCAGATGGCACAAAGAGACAAAACAGAAATCGACCTCATGTCAGAGCTGCTAAGCATACAGCCCAAAAAGGAGGGTGGAAAGCATGGAACTGAGCCTGGTCTGGGAGATGTGTCTGACGTGGTTGGAGTTGATTCCCCATCTTTAGTTTCTGCTGTGCGGCAGAAAAAGGCCCAGGTGAACAAGGCTCAGAGCTCTTACTGCATAACTATAGACTTCTATCTAACTATATTATATAACTACACCGATCAGGCATAATCTTATAACCACCTTATAACCATGTAGAGAAAACTACATTCATTGTCCATTTTCTCACTTCCCCTTACCATATAGCTGCACTTTGTAGTTCTACAATTACAGACTGTAGTCCATCTGTTTCTCTCCATACTTTGTTAGTC
>JAOVVH010000002.1:7346941-7368733 GCA_028566435.1 Scorpiodoras heckelii
AAACAGATGGACTACAGTCTGTAATTGTAGAAGTACAAAGTGCAGCTATATGGTAAGTGGAACTGAGAAAATGGACAGTGAGTATAGAGAAAAGGAGGTGGTCACAAGGTTATGCCTGATTGGTGTATGTTAATATGTAATAATATAACAATGTTTTTACTATATAATGAAATAAATATTAATTGTGTCATTGTATTACATGTTCACATTCAATCTTTTCTTTTCTGGGCTGCAGTAAAACGTTTCTATGGCTTTACAGTCTCCTCTGAAAGTAGTGGAATGGCAAAGTCAATTCATTTTGATTTTGTGATCAGAAGATAAATTTGAGATGATAGGAGTGAATTTCAGCATCACATCCTGATATTTACATCAATATGTGTTTAATAACTTGGCAACGAAGTATGGCACTGTTGGTGGCAGACCACACAATTTAGGTGAACAAAAGTATAGTAACAGATAGTCTTTATGTAAAGTTAAAAACACTTAATATTTGGTTGCATATCCCTTGCTTGAAATATCTACATTAAACAAGCAACCCACAGACATCACCAAAAAGCTGTATTTTTCTCTGACGCTTTTCACAGCTTCTTTCAGTTGTATGTTTTAGAAGTTTTCTCCCCAAAGGTTCGCCCTCAGCTGGGTAACGATGTGGTGACCGACTTGGCCAGTCTAAAACATTCCACATATTTCCTGTGATGAAGTTCTTTTTGGGTCATCCCAAAATAGTTTGGATGCATTTCTTGGTAAATTGGCAAACAGATGTTTCTGTATAAGTTATAAGTTACATCATGAATAAAAATTAGTTAGAGCCTATTTTAGAAGCAGAAAAAGCAAGCCCAAGCCTTGACACTACCTCCACCATCCTTGACCGATGAGCTTGTATGTTTTGGATCATGAGCAAATTCAGAGCTTCCTTTCTCCACACTTTGGCCTTTCCATTACTTTGGTAGAGGATAATCAAGGGTCCAGAACCTTTGGGGCTCATCTTATTCTTGTGAATTTCAGTCTGGCATTCAGTTTCGGATCATCAAACTGATTTTAATATAAGATAAAGACAGCATGAGTAAATACAAAATGCAACCTTTAAACGATCATTCCATTTATTGAAGATAAAGATTTATTCAAAACCCATGTCACCCATGTGAAAAAATGATTGCCCCCCTAAAACTAATAACTGTTTGTGCCACCCTTTGCAATTAAACATATCTGAATGAATGAAAGTTACATTTATATAGTGCCTTTCACAAACCCAAGGACACTTTATAGTCAACATACACCTTTAACACCAATCACACACCAGTGAGAAGCGGCAGCCAGTCGCGCACAGCTTACTCTAAATCGGAGACCACAGTCCCCTGGGGGACTGAATGGGGTGCAGGGAATCTAGAGAGGACAACACCCAGGACAGAGCACCATCCACCACTGGGTGGCAGACACACAACCATTCACATGCTTACACCAGGACAAAGCACTCATACACACACTCGGGGCACTTTAGAGACACCAATTAACCTAATATGCATGTCTTTGGACTGTGAGAGAAAACCGGGGTACCCGGAGTAAACCCACGCGGACACAGGGAGGACTTGCACACTCCACACAGTAAGGACCCAGACCACTCCACCTGGGGATTGAACTCGGGACCTTCTTGCTGTGAGGTGACAGTGCTACCCACCGAGCCACCGTGATGCTCATGACTTGTGTTATGTGATAACTTGTGTTGAGACTTTTCCATCACCGTGGAGGAATTTTGCCCCATTCTTCTTTGCAGAATTCTTTTCATTTTTCACCATTGGAGGGTTTTTGAGCATGAACTGCCTGTTTAATGTCACAGCATCTCAATGGGATTCAAGACAGGACTTTGTCTTGGCCACCCCAAAACCTTCATTTTGTTTCTTTTGAGCCATTCAGAGGTGGACTTGCTTATGTGCTTTAGATCAGTGTTCTGCTGTATAACCCATCTGCGCTTGAGCTTTTGATCATAAACTGACGGGCAGACATTCTACTTCAGGATTTTTCTGCTAGAGTGCAGAATTCATAGTTCCATCAATTATGACAAGTCGTCCAGTTTCTGCAGAAGCAAAGCAGCCCCAGACCATCACACTACCACCACCACGTTTAACATTAGGTATGGGGTTCTTATAGTGGAATGTGGTGTTAATTTATGCCTGATGCAACTGGAACCACGTCTCCTAAGTCCACAGAATATTATCCCAAAAGTCATTTGGGTCATCTAGATGTTTTTGGCAAATGTGAGATGAGCCTTTGTGTTCTTTTGGTCATTAGTGATTTTGCGCCTTGCAACTATCCCATAAATGTCGTTTTCGTCCAGTGGCATTCTTAACTAAGGCAGGTTAGGCCTGCAGGTCTTTAGATGTTTGTCTGGGTTCTTGTATGACCTCCTGGATGAGTTGTCCATGAGCTCTTGGTGAACTTTTGACAGGCTGGCCACTCCTGGGAAGGTTCACCACTGTTCCAAGGCTCTCACTGTGGTTCACTGGAGTCCCAGAGCCTTAGCAATGGCTTTGTATCCCTTTCCAGACTGGTAGATTTCAGTGAATTTGTTTAGCGTCTGTATTCAAATCTCTTTAGAATGTAGCACCTTATGCTAATTTTTGAGACCTTCTAGCATTCGTCACTTATATCACAATATCAGAAAAGGAAAGCTGAAATTCTGATTGGTTGTCTCATATTCATAATTTTATCTCAAACCCAAATGTCTGCAATGTACAACAAAAGCAAAAGAGTTGGCCTTGTTCTTCCAATACTTTTGGAGGAGACTGTATATGCTGTGGATATTCTAAGGAGAAACATATACAGAAACATGGATAAAAGAAGAGCCATGAAAGGAAACATTTAACTTACTATACTCTGTCTCTGCAGGAAGCTGCAAGTAAGAAGTCAGTCGAGAATGAATCAAATGCAGAATCAGAAAAAGCAGAGTGAGTGGAAAATATTAGTTCTGAAAGTAGGATCATTTTTTGTCAGGTTAATGCAGGTCAGTGTTTTATTTTGAAGGATGGTGGTTTGTATGTGTGTGTGTGTGTGTGTGTGTGTATGTGTGTGTGTGTGTGTGTGTGTGTGTGTGTGTGTGTGTATTATTGTGTGTGTGTGTGTGTGTGTGTGTGTGACTTTCTAATAAGCTAGTAGTATCATCTGTGGTACCACTGTGTTTATCCTATCAATCACTAATGTTCTTAATTACTAGCTTATACATCTACATCTGTGTAGTCATCTTGGGACAGTGTGAAACTATCTTATTTTTTTAGAAATAAAATTTACTTTGTGTTTGTGTTTACATTTTTAGTAAAGTATATGTGTTTGTCTACTTTAATAGTACAGAGGATGGGGAGAAGAATGACCAAGATGAGGCTAAAGAGATTCTCATAGAACCTCCATCGGAGGAAAAGAAGAAACCACCCAAGAGAAGGTGTGGGCAGAAGAAAGAACAACCAGAGGCCATTATGGCCAGCTTTTTTGCTGGCCTGGATATTTATCAAACCAAGATTCTAGTAAGCCACTTCAGTATTATTTCATGAGCTAGTTATAACAAAAACCTTTACCAGATGGTCTCACACACTCAAATTTGTAATACCTCATTTGATTGTAGTTGACTTAATAACAATTAGTTTGCAAGTTATTTTTTTATGACTTGATAAAATGGTCGTGGTTAATAATCTATGTTAAACTTGCACTCGTACAATTCTTTGAAAGACTGCAATTTGACACAAAGATTATTTACAGAATTACCTGGCTCGAAACTTTTACAACCTGCGATTCCTGGCTCTGTTTGTGGCATTTGCCGTAAACTTCATCCTGCTTTTCTATAAGGTAACAAGCCTGGCTTTCCTCATTTAAACTCTTTTTGGCTTGTTTTCTATTCAGGTTATTAATATGTACTGAATATTGAACATGTTCACTATTCGTTTATTTTAAAAAAGTTTATTATATTATAACATTTTTCAACAGTAACATTTTACAATACAGTAGTATTCCTATTGGCATTTATAATTAGGTGTGTAGCTCCAGCTGTGATATCAGTTTTATTATCTTCTTATATGATATTCATGATACTACCCATTAAATAGTATGATTGCTAGGACTGTAATTGCCATGAACAGTTTAACACTACATCAATGAACAGTTAATAATCAGACTTCATGTTAAAACTTTTATGAATTCACTGGTTACAGTTGCAGTTTTTTTTTTACTATATAGCACTGGGGTATAGAAGGGATTATTTATTATTGTACTATCCAGTTTCACCCAAATGAGGATGTGTTCCCTTTTGAGTCTGGTTCCTCTCAAGGTTTCTTCTTCTTAACACCTCAAGGAGATTTTTCTTGCCACTGTCGACCCTGGCTTGCTCATTATGGATAATATTTATATAAAGTAGAACTGCATTTCCTAAAGGAAACATAGTGCTTGACAAGCACTGAAAGCATTAGCAGGAGAGAGAAGAGGGGCTGTGTAGCACACCACACAGCATGATTATCTACGCAACCGTGTTTGGACTGTGTCTGTATGTTAATCGGTTCAGGCTGTATTATTTGCGGAGAAGTGTGGAAGAAGAAGAAGAAGAAGAAGAAGAAGAAGAAGAAGAAGAACCAGATTTGCATTTCCTGAAGGAAATACATAGTGCTTGAAGAGCTGCAGGTGGTCATGTGACAGTAAAAAATCATCATTCATTCCTATGGGAAATTTAAAAAAAATTAATTTAGTTCAAATGATAAATCAAATCATCTCCATAAATACATAGCACACCACACAGTGTGATTATCTATGCAATGGTGCGGTCTGTGTCTGTATGTTAAGCGGTTCATAGTGTATTAATTGCAGAAATGTGTGGAAGAATAAGAATAACAAGAAGTATGAGGGATAACCATATTGTGCTTTTCAACCACTATAATAATAATAATAAGGAGATGAAGAGGAAGATGAAGAAGAAAAAGAAGGAGTAGAGGAAGTATGAGGGATAACAAATTAGTGCTTTTCAAGCACTATAATTAAAAAGTTATGTCTTTGCAAAGCTGCTATGGGACAATGTCCATTGTTAAAAGCGCTTTAGAAATAAAATTGAATTGAATTGAAATAGTCTCACATTGCACAACTATGTATATAAAGGCAAAAATCAATCATCGAAAACAGTCAAAAATGCATTTAATATTCTACTCCAAATTTACTTAATATACCTCCATATTTGTGATGACATTGTTGTAATTCATATGCTGATATAAAAATAATTGTGTATATGAACACACATAGGTCACTGGTGATGAGTCTGAGGAGATGGACACATGGACAGGGAGAAGTGAAGAGGAAGATGAAGGTGGCATTGAATATTTTATCCTGCAGGAGAGCACTGGTTACATGGCACCTACACTCCGCTTTCTAGCTGTTCTACACACTATCATCTCCTTCCTTTGTGTAGTGGGGTATTACTATCTGAAGGTACAAGCAAACATCCACTTTCACGCACATTGGTGACAAGAACGCAGATAATTCTACAAGTTTTTGGAACTGTACTTGAGGGATGAATAGCAACCTTCCTATAGATATTCCTTTAAATAGTGTATTTATAATGTTGGTGAAGTGCACCATGTAACACATATCTCCAATAGGTGTCCAAATGTGTTGATGCTATGACTATGAAGGCCATAGCATATTATTTACTTCATTGCCATCTTCAGCAATCCATTCGGTAACTCTCCTGCTCTGTAGATTATGAAGAGACCATTCTTATCAGGAGAGAAATGTGTCATCATTGGACACAGGATAAAGATGACCCCTCTCTCTAGGAAGACAAATGATATTAAACCATGGCAGCAATCATCACCAATTGAAAATAACTAGGGCTAAAACAGGTTTATCTAATTTACATTTATGGAATTTGGTTCTGGGGGGATTTGAACTCATGACCTTTTGGTCACAAGCATAATGTCTTAACCGCTGAGCTACACTGTCACTCATTGTTGCCTAACCTAGTTTTCTCTGTCATGTTTATTTTCTGCATCTTCCCAGTGTACTGAAGAATTATTTAATATGATATCAGTGCCTACAAAATGCTTTTATGATAATTTGTTTTTAACCAAGTCAAATGCATCATTTATCAAAAGTGTGCTTGAGCAAAAATGAGCATGGAGCATCAATGAATCTTCTTCTCTCCTAAATAGGTGCCTTTGGTGGTTTTTAAGCGAGAGAAGGAAATTGCCAGGAAACTTGAATTTGATGGTCTTTATATCACTGAACAACCTTCTGATGATGACATAAAGGGGCAATGGGACAGACTTGTTATCAACACACCGTAAGTACAAAAGGAAATATTAAAGATCAGTGCTTCAATGTTGTTTATACTTTTAATGCCCATTTGAAAATATTCATCTTATAACTGCCTGTAATCTACTTTTTTTCATATTTGCTAAAACTGTAACTATGTCCTGACAGGGTTAGTACATGGCACAGATAATGTGTGAAAAAGATTTTCTAGTGCTTTTAATGCCATTAGCAAGCATCCACACCGCTCGATTTAAAAGGCAGTTGTATCTGTTTGGTGTTTGTCTGGATATTTGTGTGTGCCTGTGCTCTCAGAGCTAAATGTTCTCATTAATGGTTTCCTGCTTATTAAGCCCTATTTATGACAGTTTCTTTTATCAAACAAAGACCTAAACACAGTAATAAGTGTGTGATTTTCTTTAATAGATAGTGCTGTAGATTACTCTTCATGTCCACAAGAATTATTTCTGCTTGTTTGCTGGCAAGCAAGGTTGCCAAATTTAGACTATTCTGTGCTGAATAAACAGGTAATGAATTGAGGACCAAGTTTCCAGCTAAAGTATAGCCAGGTAAAAGTCACAGTTTAGTTTGTTCCATTCTTAGCAGTGTGTGCTCCATGCTGTTTAATGGTGAAGGCAGGGTGGAGTCAAGGAGAGGGAGGAGAAAGGACCTGGAAGTTGTGTTCTTTAAAATTTTTAAGATGAATATACTCTTCTCAGTCATACCAACTGCAGCTTTAAAACACCCACGCAGCAAATTCAAATCAATATTAATAATCTTCTAAACGAACATGCATAAATAAGTGAAATAATTTATGTATTCTTCTTATGAATCATAAATGCCCTTATGTTTTTATGTTGTACAGATCTTTTCCTAATAACTACTGGGATAAGTTTGTCAAACGGAAGGCAAGTACATGTATGGCTTTTAATTCTCTGATTATAGACAGTAATGGTAAAAGTTTTGTAATCAGCAATCAACTGTCTTAATCTTGGTTTTTGGCAATTTAGAATTAAAAACTGCCATACTTGAAACCTTTAAAATGCTTTATACCCATGTGTCAAACTTTAATTTTGGAAGTTTCTAACTTTAAACAATTTAAACAGAGAGATTTAGACAGTAATTTAGTAATTTAGGAAGGAACGTGACCATGATGCAAGGCATGAAATGTGAGCTCAGGAATTTCTTAATGTATGTTTTTATGTTTTATGGATAATTTGACTGTAGGTAATAAATAAATATGGGGACTTGTATGGAGCAGTGCGGATTGCTGAGTTGCTCGGTCTGGACAAAAGCGCTCTTGACTTCAACCCTACCAAAGAAACTATCGCTAAAGAGGCTTCACTGGTGTCCTGGTAAGAAAAACATACTCAGAGATTTCAATAATAATTATTAAAACTACTGCAATGTAAAGTCTTGTCAGTGTATGTGAAGGTGCTTTCTCTTCTCTCAGGTTAAGCTCCATTGACACAAAGTATCACATCTGGAAAATGGGTGTGGTGTTTACAGACAATGTGAGTTCACTGAAAACAGTTTTGCTTGATTATTGTATACTTCACAGGAGTCATTGTGCACCAGATGTGATTGCTGTAAGACAACACGGGAAGACCAGCTTCCGCTAAATTTTCATTAAAATGTTTTGAGTAATGCCTGGATGCACGGCAATGACAATGAATTCATTTCTACTACATTAGTAATTCAGTAAGCCTAATGTTAATACACACTCCTCTCCTCTTCAGCATCTAGCAGCATATACGAGGTCTGTCCGGAAAGTAATGAAAATGAAAATCCCGTGCTCTGTAGGGCGTATGCATGGGGATGGTGGTTCAGGGTCAGTTAGAGTGGGATCTCAGATAAACCCATTTCAGTTGCATTCTAGCTTTTGCAGTGCCCAGGCATTTGTTTTTGTGAAACCCTGCTGAAGTGCCTCATCACTGGAACAATGCAAGGGAGTTTGGAACAAATGTTGGATTGTTTAACAAGAGAGCCCAATTTCCTTAACAAGAGTGCAATCCTGAGAAAAAAAAGACAAAGTGCTGAATGGCAAACGACATCACCTCTCCCAAAGAAAGCTCACATGAGCAGATAAAAAATCAAGTCATTGTTCATCGTCTTTTTTTAATTCTCATTACTTTCCGGACAGACCTAATGTATTTAGGACAGTCGTCTCTTCCTTATTTTAATACCACCAGCCACTTGAGAGGGAAGATCCATCTTTTTTTTTTCCTTTTGCAGTCTTTCCTGTACCTGGTGTGGTATACCACAATGTCTATCCTAGGCCACTACAACAATTTCTTCTTTGCTGCTCACCTGCTAGACATTGCGATGGGTTTCAAGACTTTGAGGACCATCCTGTCTTCAGTCACCCACAATGGCAAACAGGTTTCACCATTTCCGAACCTCCAAACACAAGGGCGAAATGTTCAGTATTGAAAGATTGTTGATGTTGTTTGTCTGCTTCCGTTCTCCTAGCTGGTGCTGACTGTGGGTCTGCTGGCTGTAGTTGTGTATCTATACACCGTGGTGGCATTTAACTTCTTCCGCAAATTCTACAACAAGAGTGAGAATGAGGACGAACCAGACATGAAGTGTGATGATATGATGACTGTATGTAACATACCCTTGATTTTCGACTCATAATTCTTTTTCAGTGCATTTTCATTTTACATTAAAACAACAGCTGGTCACATTTCTAGTAAATCTTCAAAAGAAGAAGCAAGACAAATAATTGTACTGTTCTGTACATATACATACAGTACAGTAAAGCTAAGCTCTTATTACTAACATTCTCTTCTTTCCTGTATCATTATTGAACGAATGAAAAATATTAGACTGTTATTTGTTACCTAATTCTGATATATTTCTATTTCCTTTTCTTTAATGGTCTATTTCTTTATCAGTGCTATCTGTTCCACATGTACGTGGGTGTGCGTGCTGGTGGAGGAATAGGAGATGAGATCGAGGATCCAGCGGGTGACCCCTATGAACTTTACCGCATCCTCTTTGATATCACCTTTTTCTTCTTTGTCATTGTCATCCTTCTTGCTATAATTCAAGGTAAAATATGATTCAGCGGGCAAGGGCAAAGAAATACTTCTAATGAGAAAAGCTTAAAATAACACGGCATTTGGGACAACGTACAGAGGTGTTCTTACAATGAGGTCACTAGAAAAGAGAACTTGATTGCAATATTATACTTTATTTAGTAGGTAACTTCAAATCTGTTGGCAAATGCACAATTTAGCAAACAATTTTGAATAAATAATCTATTAAGAATATGAGCTAGACGTAGAGTATGTAGAGTGTGAAGGAGCTAAAAATACATTAAATATATGAATTAAACGCACAGAATTATGTCAGCACCTCCTGCAGGCTGCACAACTCCAGCGGACAGGTTGACACTGGCTCTGTCTCAGTGGGTTAAAGTCACTCTGACTGTGTGTTGGGATCTGGGAAGGCTCAGAATGACACATACAGAGAGGGGGGATTAGTATCATGCTGAGGGGCGTGTGAGGTGTGTGTGGGGGGAAGGGGGTAGAGGGTAGGTCTCAGTGGGGGAAAACAGACACGATAGGTATTTGGTGTTTATTTTTTTATTCAATTAAGTTTTTTTAAGATATTTAAAATCATGGCATAAGCACAGGATAATATGGAACTCCTTGCATGAGACAGGAGTCTGTGTTAAGCCTTGGCAAGCATTAGGTACCTGGTTTTGAACTAGCATACAATTAAATATGAAGGAATAAGCAAAAACAGCAGCAAATCCTCAGCTGGTTAAAACCTGCATCCACCGACAACTCTGAAGCTCTCTCCATAATATTGTAACATGCAGTGATTGAAGTTAGAATGCAAGTGCGTAAACTCAGCATGACATTTGTTTTGGGAAATCCAAAAATAATTATTAATATCCATAGTTTAGGCAAGACAACATTAAATAATATATATTCATAATAGGAAAATAGCAGGCGAGGATAAGACCAAAAAAAAAACCATGGAAACAAGATTCAAGGCTGAGCAATTAACAAAATGAATTGAATGATAAGCCTTCACAGGCAAAGACAGAAACAGCAGGATAAAATGGACAAACTAACTGAGGGCTAAGAGTGAATAGGTGAACACAATGTGTAAAAGGTAATCAAGTCAAGTGAATGATCTAAATAAAAAGCAAGCAGCAGTCACTGTACTGGGAAACGGCGACTTACAATCAGTTATCAGTTTTTAAACACACAATTGTAATTTTTTGTATGACTTCTTACTGAAGTATATTCAGCAAACACTGAAGTATAAGAAAAACTGGTATACCAGTTAATACTAGGTAGGTCCCCGTCAGGCTCTTGGAGGCCACTTTGCACAGTCCTTACGCTGATGTTTGTTGAGGTCCCCCCATTGAATTCTGATGTTACTTGAGGCAGTGTTGCACGCCCATCATGTAAAAGGATTCTTGTGAGCCAAGGCTGGTCACGTTCACCCAGAGTCACAAGATTGAGGTTTTGTCAGAATTCTTGTAGTCACGGTACACCCTTGAAAAGCTCATATGTGAAAATCCAAACTTTGCTTCTACGTCCAAAATGATATGACCCATCTCATGAGCTCCAGCTTTTAAACTGTGTTGAAAATAGCAAAATTGTGATAACTTGCCATTCTGATGGCGGAAACAGCTCTAGAAGCTTCCATAGATGTCTATCGCTTTATATACACTGGCGGATACAACCAGTTCTGTGCATAGGTGGCATTGCTATGTATTTTGCATAGGCACCAGTCCCAGTTATTCTGGTACATCAGTGTATGGACAATTAAGTCATGTGGAAGTAAAACTAGAGGTTTTATCTGGTAAATGTTATATGAAATATACTTTAGTTTTATATTTACTATTAGACTATAAAAAAGCTGAATAAGCTGAAAAGCTTAAAGAACTCAAGCTAAACTAACAAGTTATCAGTGATCCCAGAAGCATGCTTTAAAGCTGTAATTTTATTATTTATATACATGTTTTTATGCAATAAAGCTGCTATTGTGACCTTAATCATTTAATACCTCATGCAGAGAACTTGCTGTTACTATAAATTATTCAGTGCATGCTGAGGTCTGTAAGGATAACAGTGCAATGCAAAATTCTGTATATTCTAATGCCTAATGCCTATTGAAAAATATCAACAAAAGGCATTTTATTGTTATGTAAAAGAAAAAAGTGCTGAATTAAGTGTTGTGTGTGGCTTCAGGTTTGATCATTGATGCCTTTGGCGAACTACGAGACCAGCAGGAGCAGGTCAAAGAGGACATGGAGGTAAGAGTCCAACAGCAGAACCACAGATCTTTGAATGTGAAAAAACAAACCCAAACTGCAAAAAATATATGCAAAATAAAGGGCACTGTTAATGTTGTATCCACAAAGCCTGAAAATTCTTCAACAATTCAGATTGTATTCAATTTAGTACAAGTGAAATCTGATAGCTAAAGACAAAATTACACCATCCACTAAGATTTAGTATGGAGAAGAGAAAAACGTTTCTTAAAAACATAATTTACTATAGTCAGAGCTTTAGATGTGTGCCATACATCCTCACTTGCAGCATATAAACATTGTGTTGTCTTAAGGGTCAAAAATGACCCGCAATTATGTTTGCCAGTAGAGAAAACCCCCTAAATGATCTTTTTTCAACTTGAAACTTGATGACTTTTCCTAAAGTGACCCCAACATTAGAAAAAGTGAAGCATTGCCTTTTAAAATATTTACATAAAAGCTGTGCACCACCAGGGTACAAAGATCATTTTTGATCGGGCAGTTATAAAATCACTTTATGTGCTACTGACTGAACTTTCTTGTGCTACTGACTGAACTTTCTTGTGCATGTACACCATACACCTGAAATTTCATACAAAATAAACAAAATTTCAGACAAAATCTGAATTTCTTGAAAGCATTGTTTACTAATAGGGAATGCAGTCAGAGGCGATAAAGTGCTGATGTGTGTCCAATGATTAAATGCAATCTTTCTGCACAGATACAAAGGAAAAACCCAGTTATTCACAAAGTTTGTAATGAGTAACAAATTGTTTCTTTATGCAAAATAGATTTGGGTTTTAAAATTCACTTAAGCTGCTTTATTTTAGGGGTTTAGTGCAGCAGGTCATTTTTGACCCTTAGGACAAGAGGAGTGTACAGAATGTTAAGACTACACAAGGGTTAAATAAAGTCTGTGAAAAGGCTTTCTTCACCGGTACCTTATGAACAAAACATACATTTATTTTTGGGTTCATATTGTACTTTGAACACTAGGCATAGATGACTCTAAAGATCTAAGTGACTTTGAAAGAAGGTTCATTACTGGATTAGGAGCTTCATTCAGATATTGCTTCTTGCTTGTGCTTCAGTTCTGAACAGTGACTAATTTGATATCTGAATTTAGATCTGAGTGCTTGCAGAATGGAAGTATTCACATACAGAAGCTTCTGTGTGCACTCGATTCACTGATCCCCACTTGTAAATAGCTTTGTGTGCACTAAATTCACATCGCATCTGTTAAAAAATCGGATCTGCTAATATGGTAATATGGTTACGGACCTCAGGTTGGCCAATGTCAGGCTGTTTATTAATAACTTGGTTTAAATGCTACATAATTACTTCTAGAAATGAAGTAAAATGGTTGAAGGAATAGCTTAGGCTTGGAAAGGATTTGATAGTTTGTGGTCTTTTATTTAGACTCAATCTTGACTTTGCCTCAACCCCTTAATACATGGTCTTGACTGGATCTTGGCTTAGAGCTGTAATCGGGCCTGAAAAGTCAAGCCCGACCCGCCCCGAGCCCGACACAATTCGACCTGAGCCGGACCCGAACCCATTTACAGCCCGACATTAGGCTATTCAGATGTCACTGGCTCATCATTCTCATTATAGACATGGTCAAAACTTTTCCCCACCTCAGACTTTACTTGCGCTAATGGTGCAACCAAAACGTAATCGCCAGAATCTAGCCTCCGTTTCACCTCCTCGTCATCCATTTTTGGATCTTGTGTTGAAAAGTAAGACATTGAAGCAGCGTCGCGTTAAAAACGAAACCTAATTCAGCGGTGAATCAATCTTGACCCTGACATTGATTCGATGGTGAATAATCGTTGAAATGCCAGCTGAGTTTCTGGTGCTAATCGAAACGCATCACCTGACCACCCATTACCCTGCGCAAACCCAAGCCCGACCCGAGCCCGAGTAAAATGACAGAAATTAAGCCCGAACCCAACCCGACCTGTCGGGTCCCGTCGGTTTTCGGTCAAAGATCTTCAGCTCTATCTTGGCTAGTCATGATCATGGTCTTATCTTGGACTTCGCAGTGATGGTCTTGACTGCAACCCTTCCATGTTCTTTATGTGACTGAAAATGTCAATGCAGGTCACGATCTGACAGTCAGCAAGAACTACTGTCAGCTACGTGTTCTCCAAGATGCACAGTAAAACTTGAAAGCTAATTTCCTTATAAAACTACACACATTGTGCCTGGGAACACTGTTTAAGAAAAAGGTACACAAAATATTGACTTCCTTTAGTTTATTACTGTTTACTGCACTTTATACTGTTTTATGTAGAAACATCATCATTTTCGAAGGCATCGTTGCTTTACAGCAAGTCTTTACATGTGCCTAAGACTCTTCTGCATTGTACTGTACAGTATTTAGCTGGTAAGTTTTACTGAGTGTTTTGGAGAATCTGCCACAGCTCTTCTGGAGACTTTGACTGTCACACTTACTTCTTTTTTTGCATTCAAAACCCAGCAGCCTTCATTAGGTTTTTTGTCTGAAAAGTGGTCTGTTATGTAATATGCTGCTTTGACATACAAACGTTCTTTGTGTAAAATTTAAATTTTTATTGGAAAAGTAACATTTGTAAAGATAAAATCTTTTAGTACTGACTCAATAATGCAGAACTCAAAAAACCCATCAATAACAAAAGTTGTACCTAAAAACAATAGTGTGCCTAAGACTTTTGCATAATACTGTATATTGCAATGTATGAGATGTATGCTGTTTTTTCCGTTATGTTGATTTCAGCCATGGGTCAAGTACAGTGAGCTGAAAGTTAAAATGTACAGTAATCCCAGCTGACACATAGATAAAGTCTGTGGTTGTAAAAAAAATTTGAAGTTTTTATCAGCAATGCACAAAATGAATCTCACTAGGTAGATTTTGCATTTTGTCAGTTTTGCTAATCAAAAACAAATGGGAAAAATTAAAAAGATGGAGGAATAATAATAATAATAATAATAATAATAATAATAATAATAATTATAATAATAATAATATAGCTCCTTTACAATTTATATTTGTGTGTTTCAGACGAAATGCTTCATCTGTGGCATTGGGAATGACTACTTTGACACAACTCCACATGGCTTTGAGACACATACATTACAGGAGCACAACTTGGCAAACTACCTGTAAGTAGGCACATGCCCACTTCACTCACACCGTTTACCTTTTTCCCCTAATTTTCTAATGAGTAGCAGATTCAATTTATAACTATGTTTATAGCCCATATTACCCTTCTTATTGACATCATTTGCCCCACATCATTTTTATTATGCCCTAAATAAGACCATGTGATATAGTAGATTGCTCAGCCAAAAGAGTTTCATTTTCAAGTTACTGATAGACAACCCCCCTCATCTACAACACACACTGCCATCACTACTAGGGACAGTAAAGAAAAGTCATCCGACTGTTGTGCTCTTTCTAAATGTAAAATCTAAAACCAGATTATCCTGATGCAACATGGTCAGCTTATAGTATCTTGGCTTCAGTCAGCATTTAAACAAAGCTTGTTTTTTTTTTTTGTTTTTTTTGAGATATGCCTATTCAGTTTCCTGTTTGTTATGCCTGATGTTTTAGGTTTTTCCTAATGTACCTTGTCAACAAGGATGAAACAGAGCATACTGGCCAGGTAAAGTTGTCTTTCCTATTTTCCTTTTCTGTCCTACTCTGTCGATTATATGAACGAAACTGAACCGTAAGATAAAACACTATTCTTTTTGTGTTGTTGGTTTTACATGTTGTTTATTTGTCCCCAGAGAGGCTCTTTTCCTGTCTTGACATTGTACTTTCAGTGGTTTCCTGCTTGTGTTCATCTAGACTCGGGCCCTGCTAATTTGCTCATTGAAACTAACTCATTCATTTTTCTCCTTCAACAGTACAGTCATGGCCAAAAGTTTTGAGACTGACACAAGTTTTGGTTTTCACAAAGTTTGCTGCTTTAGTTTTTATGGTTTCAGTTTGCAATAACGCAAGATTTTTATGAAGAGTGATCAGCTAAATTGCAATTAATTGCAAAGTCATTCCTTGCCATGAAAATTAACTTCATAAAAAAAACATTTCTTCTGCATTTCAGCCCGGCCACAAAATGACCTGCTAACATCATTTCAGTGATCTTCTCGTTAGCTCAGGAGAAAGTGTTAATAAAGACAAGGCAACTGATGCCACTCTGTCATGCTGATTGAATTATAAGAGCAGACTGGTTGCAGTAAAACAGGGGGGTGGTGCTTGAAATCATTATCTTCTTCTGTTAACCATGGTTACCTTCAAGGAAACACGTGAAGTCATCATTGCTTTGTATCAAAAGGGCTTCACAGGCAAGGACATTGCTGCTTGTAAGACTGCACCTAAATCAACTATTTATCAGACCATCAAGGACTTCAAGGAGAAAGGTTCAATTGCAATTGCTGTGAAGGCTTCAGGGCACCCAAGAAAGTCCAGCAAGTGCCAGGACCATTGCATAAAAAGGATTCAGCTACGGGATCAGGTCACCACCAGTGTAGAGCTTGCTCAGGAATGGCAGCAGGCAGGTGTGAGTGCATCTGCACGCACAGTGAGATGAAGGCTTTCCAAGAAAAACTTCACGGACAAACTGACATTCTGTAGGAAGTACAGGGATTGGACTGCAGAGGACTGGGGTAAAGTTATTTTCTCTGATGAAGCCTCCTTCGAAATATTTGGGACATCTGGATAAATGATTGTTTGAAGAAGAACAGCTGAGCGCTACCGTGAGTCCTGTGTCATGCCAACAGTAAAGCATCCTGGACAGGGCAGGTCCGCTGGGTCCATGATAGTGGTCACACCACACTGTTATGAGCGGCCAAGGGAGTAGGACCCAACTGCGGCGTGCTGGCCTGACTAGAGAGCCAACATGGGAAGGCGGAGACACGAGTAGAGCATGCGAATAGAATAAACCCCCTAAAACACACACGAACCGAACACTCCATGAGGGGGAAAGGAAAGATGCCCCTGGGGCTGGCAGAGAAGAGAAAGGAACTGAAATGAAAGAATATAGTAAATAATAAGAAATAAGAATAATTGTTTATTCTCTCTTTTATATTTCATTTTCTTTCTTTTTGATTTTTCTCTTAAAATTTTTTCCCCTCTTTTCTCTCACTCAAGAACTTTATGTGAGGCGGCGATAGCCACAGGGCACGAACCCAGCTCCAAGGACAGCGCAAACCAGCACCTTAGCCCACCCCAGTATGGAGGCGGGCACTGAGTGTGCACGAAACCGGCGTAAAGAGCTGAGAAGCGCCAAGCGATAGCGGAAGTGGCCGTGTATCCCGGAACCTCCTGACGTGGGACCACGGGATGCGTAAATGTGCTTGGTGACTTACGTAGATACATTTTCTCAGCTGAAAACATCGCTCCTCTGCGTAAATAAGCCAGAGGGAACGGTTAAAGCGGCCAGGAGAGAAAACCCGGAAGTACCTGTGCCAAAGAGATGGCGGATGGGTGACATGTGAGATGAGGTGCGAGGGTTAAAGGGCAAACATAAGAATTGCAGAAGTGCGAGTTCAATGGTATATATTTCTAAACAAACGAACAAAGGAAAACACACAAAACACCAACTGAAAAAGAGCCGCTTAGGGCTGACAGAAGCCAAAATACCCAAACGAAACAAACGACCACTTCTTGGTCCTGTAAATGCCCCAAAAACCAAGCGTAACTTTCTTTTGTTTTATTCTTCGACTCAAGTGCTTAACGTATAAATCATTTTTGTTTCTCTATTTTCTCTTCACTCCTTTCTTTTCTTTTCTCGTTCCCTTTCTTTCTTTCTTTTCTTTTTGTCTTTTGCACCGGGACTCTCGTCTTAAATAATAATTGTCTTTAGAGTCTGTAGTAATATAAATGTAGAGGTCTCCTGGTTCCCACCGGGGAGACCGAGGATAGAAAGCACGTCGCCTCGGGCGTCGAGGGAGACGTGGGGGGAAAGCGTGGGCTGCAAGCGCCTCTCCAATATGGCGGAGGCGAGGAGGAAGGAGGTCACACCAAAGGGAAAATTCTCAGACCCTAGATATTACCTCTTGTTGAGACAACGGTACGTATTACACATGTCCCTGACAGCCTTGTGCAAGAGAGCACAAAAATGAGAGGGTGTGACCGTAAACTCGGGTCAAGCCTAGGCTTAAAGAGGCATGCCCAGGTGAACATTGCCACCCCGATTGCTGCAGGGCTGTCTGGGAGTTGTAGTCCTGTGAGCGGGCCGAGGACTACTGCGCGGGCGATGCCTCGGCTCCCTCTGGTGGCAACTGCCAGAGTGAGCTGACCCCTAACAGTAAAAGCCAAAATTTGTGTCAGTCTCAAAAATTTTGGCCATGACTGTACATTCAAAAGCAGTTTCCATTTATTTCCTCGACAGGAATCGTATGTGTGGAAGATGTATCAGGAGCGATGCTGGGATTTCTTTCCAGCTGGAGACTGTTTCAGGAAACAGTATGAGGACCAGTTGGGCTAATGCAAGTGAGATTCCAACCCACCAGCCTGTCCTCAGAGCTGTAAGCAGTATACCAGTAGTTTATTCCATCTGACTGTGAACCATTGACATTCTCCACTCCAATAAATGATTCTTCTCTTTCATACTATTTTGCAGGAGGAGTCCCAATGGCATGTTTTTTCTCTACATGATGCATTTAAATTTCTAATTCTTACCTCGGTCAACAGTGCCAATTAAGCAAAGACTTGTTTTTCTTGTTTTATCTAGTATTATATCCTATAATTGTTTCTCAGAAAAAAAAGAGAAAAAGAAAAAAATCCCCTCTGCCACATAACCCTGAGACCTCTGCACAACGGTTTTGTCCTTGAAGAACCATCGGTTCTGTTTTGTCGGGTTACAGAACATGCGAGTGTATACCCTTATATGCACAAGAACACTGTTCCAGCTTTTTTGGAATGAATGGAGCAGAATAAACACATGCCAAAAGGGAGTGATGGAGTATCTACAGAGGATATGCATTTTGAAGCTGTACTCAGATTTCATTAAACTGCTTGTTTATTTGAGCTATGGGTTAAGCTACTCAGAGTAACATTCTGGTCATAAGTGCCAAAAAATCAGGAAATACTTGGGTCTAAGAATGAAAGCAATGATTCTTTAACCTTAGAAGTACTCTTAAATGGGTGAATATTTATGGGCAAGAGTTTTTCAGGTGGCAGCTCTGAGATAGGATGTAGGATGTATTTGTGCTGATGTTACCCTTTTTTTATCTGATTGAGGCATAATTATTAAGGTCATGAGGTCATCTGGCTGCTCTGTTTATTTGATCTCAAAAGTAAGACAGCATGCGGATTGTAAATATGAATAAATGACATATTTAAGTTATAAAGTGCTTCCATTCTTAGCCAATTACTCAGCATTTATTTACATGCTAACAACATAGTATAGAGTGTCAATGGCTTTAGCTATTGTACTTTCAGGAGTGCTGTATCTCGGGCTGTCTCTACCTATAATGGAGTAACCAAGCACAGATTGCACACAGATTTCACCAAGTCTACCTGTGCTTGAACCCTGCAAAACCAGTATACAATTTAATGCAGTCAGTTGTTAAACCTGGATATAATAGACTATTTCATTTGTCCATGCCTTTTTAAATACTGTGTTCTGCATTTGGCATTTTGGTAGTGAATACCCTCTTTTCTTGCAATCATAATTGGTTTGCAGTACAGCAGGATACAAATCATTAATCGTCTCTTCCAACTTTTGGCAAGCCGTTTTCTTAGAAGTGTTTTTGTTCTTATCAGATCAAAGCCTGATATTATCAATATCCTTTTTTAAATCATAGTTTATGCTGTGCTTTCTTACATCCAGCTCAGCTATAGGCTTTAAATTACATGTCATAAAAAATCTAAAACTATAAAGCATCCCTTGGTAAATATGAAGCTGTAACTTGGTGTCCTTGGTGTAAGTGGCATTTCATGTGTTATTATGGATACTGTAGCTTATTAAATTAAACTATTTATTTTTTTACATAAACATACAGTATTTGCCATATGGAACATGACTATTTAACTTGTGTTTAAAGTTTTATTTCCAAAAACATAAGCTAAAATACACTGAAGAACCAGAAAAACTGGTATACCAGTTAATACATGGTAGGTCCCCCACGGGATCTTGGCAGAAACGTTGCACAGTCCTACGCTGTTTTTTGTTGAGGCCCCAGCATTGAAATCAATGTTTCTTGAAGCAGTATTGTACACCTATCTTATGTTTGAGGTTGAATTCTTGTAGTCACGATACACCCTTGAGATGCTTATACATGAAGATCCTAAACTTTGCTTCTACCTCTGAAATGTTATGACCCATCACATGAGCTCCAACTATTAAACCGCATGGAAAATAAATTGCCATTCTCATGGCAGAAACAGCTCCAGAAGATTTCACAGATGTCTGTCACGATGCAACCAATGACGTGCATAGGTGGCGTTGCTGTGTATTTTGCAGTGGTTCCAATACCAGTTTTTCTGGTACTTCAGTGTACATCGCTGATTTTGATTTTGCTTTGCATACTGTCTACATCTTGTGCACTTTTATCAGTTATTACACTGGAATTGTGATGTAGTTAACGAGCTTACCACAATGCAACCAGCATTTAGATTTAATCCTAGGATTAACTACTCCTTGCTAAGAGTTGCTCAGTGAACTTTTATGACACATTTTTAAACCCAGCTTTTAGCTAAGATTTTTTTCAGGCTTAAGAGTACTTTAAGTAATGTAATTCAAAATCTTTATATATGTCAAACCCTGGCCTCAAAGTGGTTGGTCATGGAACGAATTGCCTCCTATCAAGTACTGGTGAAGTGCCTTATCTTCATGAGAACTAAAGCTATGCAAATTTGTTTCTGTTCTTTATTTTATATGTTTGCCATTATACCCCTTATATCTGAACTAAGCATAAGGCAGATGCTCAGAGTGACATAGCTTTCAAATTTTATCTTGAACAGGTACAAAATAAGTGTATGTCTTGCCAGAAGCAGTGTTATTGTAATAAGAAACAGAACAGAATGCTCATGAAGCAACATATGTGTAATAGAGAATTGTGGTGAACAACCTAATAAAAAAGGCAGATTGCTGTTGTATGGCCATTTCTATGTAGTAGCCTTGCTGAATTGTGCATTTCTTTTAAAGGACAAATAAAGAAATTGAGGAATAACATCTTCTACTTTGTGATGCATCTTTCATTTGTTTATAAATATTTCATAACTGTAATTGTCCTGATTTAAATGACTTACATAATGGTGAAATTGCTTTCACTTTCACTCACATCACTCATGCTGGGTTGGGGTGGGGGTTCAGAGTAGCTGGAAATTATCCTAGTGCTCACTGGGCAAAACAACCTTGAGAGGTTGCCAGTCCCTTGCAGTGCAAACACACAGAAATACACTCATACACAGGGGCAAGTTAGTATCGCCAGTTTACCTAAATACATGTCTTTGGAATGTAGACCTCCTGGAGGAAACCCACACAGACATGGGGAGAACATGCACTGCTAAATGTCAAAGAAAAGAAATAAAATTACTACCCATCACAAATACAAAATGCGCTGAACACAATTGGGATAATAATAAATGATATTTTAAGTTATAAATCTAGGATACAAATCATTAAAACTTTCAGCATTTCTAAATGCAACTATCTTTCCACCTGATAGATTAATAAAATACATGCATAATAAACTAAATAAAATGTGCATAAGATTTATCTGGGGTGCTAATAGAGAATTCACAAAAAGAACATTTTTATATAAATCGAAAGAACTTGGCGGACACTGTGTCACAGTCCTGGGGACCAAATTAATGATAGCCTTTTGTAAAAATGTGTAAACAGAGGAGCGAATTGGATATGTGATAGTAAAACATGGAACAAATATGAGGATGAGTAAAAAAAAGAAACATGAACATGGAGGTACAGTTATGTGCAAAATAATTTAATTCAATTCAATTTTATTTCTAAAGCGCTTTTAACAATAGCAATAATAGCAGTGTAACATCACTAATGTGTAGAATTACTGATTTTGGCAGAAAAGATCATACAGCATGGGGAAAAATTCATGACTAGATGTAGCTGAGTAATGGGCAACCAACAGAGTCAACAGTCATGACATGCACGCTGCTGATTGGGTGTAATTGATTCATTTAATGAAAGAGATGTGTTCAAATTAATAGCAGTGTGGAGTTCAATTAGTGAAGTCATTCATTCTGTGAAGAAACAGGTGTCAATTATGGC
>JAOVVH010000002.1:7407232-7424720 GCA_028566435.1 Scorpiodoras heckelii
ACCACCACCACATCAGTGTCACTGCAGTGCTGAGAATGATCCACCACCCAAATAGTACCTGATCTGTGCTGGTCGTGTGGGGGTCCTGACCATTAGAGAACAGAGTAAAGGGGACTAACAAAGTATGTAGAGAAAGAGATGGACTACAGTCTGTAATTGTAGAAGTAGAAAGTGCAGCTATATGGTAAGTGGAACTGAGAAAATGGATGAGTGTAGAGAAACGGAGGTGGTCATAAGTTTATGAGTGATCGGTGTATAACTGTGTGCTACTTAGTAAAAAAAAGTGCAATTGTGTAACCAGTAAATTCAATAAAGTTTAAACATGAAGTCAATTTTGTTGAAATTCTAAACTGTTCACTGATGGAGAGTTTACTAATGGAGTGTAAAACTGTTCATGGCAGTTAGTCCTAGCCATCATAAGAAGGCTGTTTATATGAGTTGCAGTCCAAAGCCAGATTCATGGTTTCTGAATTTCTGAAGCTGTCCATCATGGTGATCTTCAGACTGTCCATGTGGACCATCCTCAGCAGCAGTGAGTAATTTTCTGCTAATGAGAACTCCAAATAGAAGTAGGGCATCAGGGTGGATCAGGCAGGTTCGGAGCGTAGAAAAATTAAATATTGAAAAGAAAAATTACATCATGCATACTTTTTCCCCCTTTCAAGCAACATGAATTCTGTATTAATTCTTAATTTTTTTTGACTGGTCATTTATCTTAATTGATACATTATTAAAGCATTTAATTGAATTTGCTTATAGGCAATAAATAATACTACAAATTCTAATAATTTAACAACAAAAATTTTTTTCTGTGCTGCTCAGTGGAGGCTTTAAGTTTATTGTTTATTTTGATTATTTATCCAAATAAGGAACAAGTCAGGCATGAAAATTATACAGTCCATATGGTTGAAAGGCTCTGAAACAGAGAATTAAATGAAAAAATTGTCATATACTTGACATCTCAGGACACTACCAAGGACAGTAAGGTCAATGTTTTGTGTTTCTTAGGGGTGTCGAGAAAAACACGACGGGTTTATCCCTAAGCCTCGAGACTGGAGTGCCTTCAGAAGTACTGATTATGGATACACACGTATGCACCTCATCAACTCAACACATATCCACCTGGAGCAGGTCTCTGATGACCAGGTAAAAAAAACCAACATAATAATAATAATGTCACTATTCAGAGTAAACAGCGCTCAGTGGTCCCAGTGTCTACAAATGTAACTCCATTTTATCATAAATCACATAGTGAAAATAAATAAGAGCCCTTTTGTTACAGAAAAGGACCAGGCAAAAAATTTAAAAAGAAAACCACAAACAAAAGAAATCAGTTAGTAAAATGCCTGCGGATTTTACAGTATGTACCATATATGCATATATTGAACAAAAACCAAAAATTGAACAAACTAAAGTAGTTATAAATATACATGTATTGAGCTTTTTAAATGAAGGTTGTCTGCATTATGCATTAATAGCATTTCACACAAACACTTCATCACTTTCGTGGGAATGCTCATGGCATTGACAAAATTATGTCAGTGACATTAATATTAACTGTTGTGTTGTTACTACATTAGTGTGCAAAAGTGTTTTTAGGTACAACTTTTATTATTGATGTTTTTGAGTTTCCAAACATTACTTTTCCAACAAAAAAATTTTATGTTACACAAGAATGTTTATATGTCAGGAATAAAAGCAAAACATTACATTAAGGTTGCTGGTTTTTGAATGCAAAACATAGAAGTAAGTGTGACAGTTAAAGTCTCCAGAAGAGCTGCAGCAGATTCGCCAAGACACTCAGTAAAACTTACCAGATTATTATTGCACACTACAATGTAGAAGTCTTAGGCACATACAAAGACTTGCTGTAAAGCAAAGATGTCTTCAAAAATGCTGATGTTTCAACATAAAAGAAAACACTATACAGTGCAGTAAACAGTAATAAACTAAAGGAAGTCAATATTTAGTGTCTTTTTTCTTAAACAGTGTTCCCAGGTACAATGTGTTCAGATTTATAAGGAAATTAGCTTTTAAGTTATACTGAGCGTCTTGGAGAATCTGCCACAGCTCTTCTGGAGACTTTGACTGTCACAATTACTTCTTATTTTTGCACACAAAACCCAGCAGCCTTCATTATATTTTCTGTCTTAAAAGTGGTCTGTTACGTAATGTGTTGCTTTGGTTAATTAAGTTTTTGTTGGAAATTTAATCTTTTTGTACTGACTTAATAATGCAAAACTCCAAAAAAAAAGCATCAATAACAAAAGGTGTACCTTAAAACAATAGTTTGCCTAAGACTTTTACACAGTACTGTATATAATAAGTATATTATTAATAATATAAATACTGACTTACAAAATTGTCAAACTAATGACTTCATCAAGAATCATGTCAATTAATTGATTATTTTGTCCTCAGTCTGGAAAAATTATAGACAGCTTCACACTGATAAAGGAAGTTCATGGGCCTGAGGCCTGGCTCTGAAGACTCCGCCGGCTCTGAGAAAGTGAGCGCAATCAACCTTTTGATCATCAAATTGAACTTTAATACCATGTGCTGGGTTTTAGCTTGGGAAAATGAATAAGTGATAACTTAATGAAAATTGAACAGCACATGTGATGTTGAAAAGGAGAGTCTCTTTCAAGAAGTCTCTTTCAAATGCAACTCTGTCTTGCCAGAGTTTACGGTGAGCAATGTTCGATGAATTTACCAAACAGGAATGTGGTTTTAAATTAAACGCATCAATCATTTATGCAAGAGAATAAATCTGATATAGATTTCCTTTGAATGAACAGTGACCTGAGATCCTTCCCTTACCTCACTTTGTCTGTTTTAAACATGATTTAAATTTTTTATTATTAAAAAAATAATCCTGAATACATTGTTGTAACATTTAATAATCTTTCATTAACATCCAAATGGAAACTATGTTCTGAGTGCACTCTGATTTTGGGAACTATTACGTCTGTGGAACGTTAAATGCTGCTCTTTTTGATTTGTTATTGAACCTCAATAAATCTGCCATTTTTCAAGCTACAGTCTCATTAATCCTTCCATGGAGCAAAGTTTTGCATTGCATCAAAGATCCAGAAGGTAAATTCCATCTAATTATTTTTAGTTTTTAAATATCTTTTTGCCTTGATTAGTGGCTTGCTTAATAAATATATCATGTTACTCAGGCACATTTGTAGCTGGGGCCAACTTGGTGAATATACTGACAGTCTGATGCACTACACTGCACTGTTCTGAATAATTTGAAATAAGTGCCAGACACTCATATTGGTATCAGTAGTGACTATGTACTGATGCCATTTTTTAATGCTGAGATTATATTCACTTGTCCAGTTCTTTTGTTTTTGCTCAAGACTGAAGACATTTTGATTTGAGAGCAAAAGATGAATATGAGACGGTAGATCAGACTTTCACTTTCATTTCCTATATTTAAATAGATGTGTTGAACAGCTTATAACATGGCACCTTTTGTTTGCATCCAAGCATTTTTAAAGCAATCTGAAATATTGTAATGCGACTGACAAGTGTTTCTTGTTGCCCAGTTGCCTAGACTGATTGTTTAAAAACTTTTATAAACCATGAAAAGTTTATTCATGGTTTGGGCCCTGGATTTCACATGTAAAGACTGTTGGGCTTGTTGTTAAGAAGGATAAACAAACATGAAGACCAGATACACTATATTGCCAAAAGTATTCGCTCGTCTGCCATCACACGCATATGAACTTAAGTGACATCCCATTCTTAATCCATAGGGTTTAATATGATGTCAGCCCACCGATTGCAGCTGTAACAGCTTCAACTCTTCTGGGAAGGCTTTCCACAATGTTAAGGAATGTGTTTATGGGAATTTTTGACCATTCTTCCAGAAGTGCATTAGTGAGGTCAGGCACTGATGTTGGATGAGAAGGCCTGGCTCACAGTCTCTGCTCTAATTCATCCCAAAGGTGGTCTATCGGGTTGAGGTCAGTCAAGTTCTTCCACACCAAACTCGCTCATCCATGTCTCTATGGGCCTTGCTTTGTGCACTGGTGTGCAGTCATGTTGGAACAGGAAGGAGCCATCCCCAAACTGTTCCCACAAAGTTGGGAGCATGAAATTGTCCAAAATCTCTTGGTATGCTGAAGTATTAAGAGGTCCTTTCACTGGAACTAAGGGGCCGAGCCCAACTCCTGAACAACAATCCCACACCATAATCCCCCCTCCACCAAACATTACACTTGGTGATGTATGGCTTTTATGCAGGCTGTAGCGATTGAAAATAGGTGACCTCTGGATACTATGCGCCTCAGCATCTTCTGACCCGCTCTGTCATTTTACGTGGCCACAACACCATGCTGGAATTCACTGAGCTCCTGAGAGAGACCCATTCTTTCACAAATGTTTGTGAAGTCTGCATGCCTAGGTGCTTGATTTTATACACCTGTGGCCATGGATGTGACTGGAACACCTGAATTCAGTGATTTGGATGGGTGAGTGAATACTTTTGGCAATACAGTGTAGCTGTCTATGGGAGAATAGCAGGACAATTTGAAGCAGTTGATGAGAGAAACATTGTGAAAGCTGTGAAGCAAAACCTAAAAACAACAGTCAATAACATCACCAACAAACCTCCACAGGACAGGGCATCACAGTCCTCTGAGATCAGAAATATAGAGGTCATGCTACAAGATACAAACCACTGCTCAGCAGTAAGAATCGAAAATCCAGATTGGAATTCACAAAGAATTACAGAGATGAGCCACAAAAGTTCAGGAACTGAAATTAACCTCTAACAAAGAGATGGAAAGCCAAGTGTGTTTTGAACGACAGGATCTGCTCATGATCCAAAACATACAGTTCATCAGACAAGAATGGTAGAGGTGGCGTGATGGCTGGGAATGTCGGTGTCTGCCAGTTTACAGAGAAATGCAAATGCATCCCGTCTAATTTGGAGGACTCTTATCATGCAGCAAGACAGTGTGACCAAAAACACACTGCCAACACAACAAAGGACTTCATCAGGGGAAGAATGTGGAAGATTATAAACTGGACAAGTCAATCACCAGACCTTAATCCCACTGAGCATGCATTTTACCTCCTGAAGAGGAGACTGAAGGGAGAAATATGCCCAAAGCAAACAACAACTAAAAAAAGCTGTGGTATAAGCCTGGAAGTGCATCACAAAAGAAGAACAGTTCGCTGACGTCAGTGGGTTTCAGGCTTGACGCAGTTATACCAAGCAAGGGATATGCAACCAAATATTAAGTGTTATTTACTTTACATTTGTCTGTTCCTATACTTTTGCTCACTTATAAATGGAGTGGTCTGCCACCAAAGATGCCATGTTTTAATTTGTTCAACATGTCTAGGTGTAAATATCAGGAGCTGAAAGCTAAAATTCTGATTTGTTGTTTAATATTAATCTTGTGATCTCAACCCCAAATGTCTTCAGTGGATACAAAAAACAAAATAATGGGCCTTGCTGTTTCAAAACTTTTGAAGGGCACTGTATGTATTAAAAAAGCTGTGATTTTGTCATTTGCATTTGGTTCAACTTAAATACTGTGTCAATATCAAGCACAGTTCATTGTAAAAACTATTTGAGTGTTTCAGAGAGGGAAGCAAGACTGCATGGGACACAGACTGTATACTTTAATTAAAAAAAAAAAGATAATTCATGACCAATGAATAGAATGATAATTCCATATAAATCCTACAAATGTTCATCTGCTTGTTCTTAAGATATTAAGCTAATGAATATCTTGGATGGGTGCCGAATGATAGCGAAAATTATAGATAGCAAGAAAATCTACCAACAGTTCCTTAAGATGTAAGTGACATCTCTGAATAACAGACAGGAAAGTAGCTACTTATGAAAAACCATTTCAAACATTTGACCTTGATCATGGTCAAAGGTTTGAAAGGTAAACCTCAGGAAAGCCTCAAAAACACATGACCAGAGAATGGCCAGTAAACTTAATGATTTGACTCCTTTCACTGGAACTAAGGGACCGAGCCCAACTCCTGAAAAACAGCCCCACACCATAATCCCCCCTCCACCAAACTTTACACTTGGCACAGTGCAATCAGACAAGTACCGTTCTCTTGGTAACCACCAAACCCAGACTCGTCCCTCAGATTGCCAGGTGGAGAAGCGTGATTCGTCACTCCAGAGAACACGTCTCTACTGCTGTAGAGTCCAGTGGCAGCGTGCTTTATACCACTGCATTCAACGCTTTGCATTGTGCTTGGTGATGTAAGGCTTGAATGCAGACTATAGCGATTGACTCTGCAGAAAGTAGGTGAAGGTCAGTAGGTAAAAAGACTCTTGGTGAATGTGACCAGTGTCAGCTGGCAAGAATCGTTTCACGCGATAGGTGTGCAACACTGCCTCAGGTAACATCGGAATTCATTGTTGGGGCCTCAACAGACATCAGCATGTGAACTGTGTAATGTTCCCTCCAAGATCCCATGGGGGACCTACCAAGTATTAACTGGTATAACAGTTTTTATGGTACTTCAGTGTATAGGGCAATAGTATGTGCTCAGATTCAGCCAAATGCTTCAGAGCTCACTGAATGGTGGTTTGTAGTGCAGAAGCATCCCAAGGCTTTTTTTAAGGCAGAGAAATGGAGTGTTCTGCAATGGCCTAGTCAATCACCCTGATTTGTTTGTCGAAATATTTTTGGTCCACACATAAAATGTGATGTGATTACTACACTGTTTGCTCAATTCCAATGTAGAAACGCTCAAATCATAAAGCTGAAAATCATATTCATTATTTAACATTAACTCCAATATACTCTGGTAGATAGCTAAAATAACAGTAATTTGTCAATCTCAGAGTGGGATCAGAAAAACCTATTTTTTCCTTTCCTTAATACAATCTAATTAAATATTTGATATCCTGAGAATTATTCACCAATGAAAAAAAAATCACAATCTGCTTAACTGATAAGTATTCACCCTCTCAGTGTGAATTGTCCTTTTTTCACCAAGCACAGATTTGAGTTGTCTCTATGTCTGTATGAGCTTTGCACATTTGGATTTTGGCTTTTTATATTCTTCAGCGCAATTTTTCTCAAACTCTGCCATGTTATATGGAGAATGTTGGTGGACAGTGATTTTCAGCGATTTTGGATGAAGTCTGGGCTTTGAATCAGCTATTCTAAATCACAAACCTTCTGGGGGTTTTTTCCCCATGCAATTCCTTTATAGTTTTTGCCCTGTGTTTTGGCTCATCGTCCTGTGGGAACATATATTTTTGCAGATGTCTGGCTCACTGAAACAGGTTGTTTTCAACAATTTGCTTATATTTGGCTCCATCCTCGTTGCCTGTCATGCCAACAAGCTTTCCAGTTCCTCCAGCTGAAGAGCAAGCGTAGAGCAAGATGTTTCCATCAACATGCTTGATCACAACAATGGTGTTAAATGGGTGTTGGGTTGTGTTTTGTTTGCACCAGATTTTTTTTTTCAGCTTTAGACCAAACTGTTCAACTTTAGTCTGATTAGAGCACAATATCTTTTTCCAAAAGCTCTCAGATTTTCTTTTTTTGTTGACGTCTGCACAGGTTGTCCTATTTCAGCCATTGAGTTGCAAGCCTGAGAGTGTAACCCTTTCGGTGTTGTAGCTGTAGCTGACTTCTTGGCACTTCTAAGACAGTTGCCCTTCTTGCCTAAGCATTAAGTTTGGGAGGACAGTGTGATCTTTGTAGTGTCTGGGTTGTGCCATATTTTTTCCACTTTATCTAAAGGCTTAACAGGTAGTTAATTGGTCTCCATGATAGCAGGACTGATCTGATGTGCTGTTTTCGCTGTGAGAAATATTTCAGTAGTATTTATTTTGCAAGCATACATCCTTCTGTTTTGGTCACTTGGAGCGAAACTGATATTGAAGAGGCTATAAACTTTTCCTGCTTTTCTTAAAGCGCATGCTGTTTATCTTTTAAAGGGGATCTGAAGCTTGCTAAAGACTGCGGATAAACAACATCGTCCTTGAGCAGAGTATAATAAATAACCATTGGTGCAACAGCAGGCCAACATGTGAAGCAGTCAAAACAAACTCTCTGAGCGTATGTTGTGGTTCGACAGTTAGACGCACTGTGGTGGTTCCTCAAACTCTTATTTTGACTCTCTGGTATTGTCTCAGCCACTGGCAGTGGGTAGTATTTCTCCCCCATCATGTGATGAAAGCTGAAGTATGTTTCACAGATTCTGTAAACCAGTTTGCTAGAGTCTAGGTGGTTTGTGGTAGTTTCATTCCTGCTGAAGCCAGCATGTTTGCTTTTCAGCTGCAGTGCTGTTACTCTGGAGCATTCCAACAGGGCAGTACAAAGAGTGTTTGCTAGTGTGGCAAAGACATCTGAGATGTTCTTGTTGAAGACCTGGGTTTAATAATAATCCCTTCATCCTGCAAAATTTCTTGGAATGTAGGCATGGATGAAACACCAAGGAGTCCACACAGAGCTTTTTGAAAAAGTGATAATTTCACCTTTTGCTGCTGGGAGCACAACTGCAATATTATAGTGTTTTTAAATTTCCACAAATGTGGAAAACCTGTAAGAACATTTTCCATGTTGAATGGAATGCTGTATTTATACAGAGGCGCTGTCATTGTGGAAACTGGGTATGCTTAAATTAAGGTAAAGGGCAAGAAATACACCTCTCAACATTTAAGTGGCATTCGGTTAAATTCAATAATATATTCCTTTTAATAACCTGGCTATGCTCTGTTATATGATATTTCATACTAAAGGTCAGATAGCAAAAGGCTAATATGGAGTGACATATATGGAAAGGAAGAAAATGAATGAACATATAAATGAAATTAATAAACACTTCATTTATCAAGCTGGGTACAAACGGGGTTGATTTTGTAATTTGTTCACTGGGGCATTTGCACAAAATTCTGGTATTCATGAAAATCGGGTTTGGAAAATCCATTCATATCAATGAGAGCCCTATAAAGAGACTTGTAACGTGAACCTACTCTACACTATTTATATACATTTTATGCTAATGTTAAGCATCTTTTTTATTTCATTTACCCACAAATTAATAACAAAATTAAAAACAATCTTGAACGCCAATATCTACTGCCACTGACCTCTACAAACCTTTTAGAGTCTACTGTAGAAAGAGATTATTGATGATTTCATTGCACTAGAGGGCAGTAATTTAACACAATGTTTATTTAATGGGAATACGGGTTGGACAGAGAGCAAGTGGATTCAACTCTGACCTCTGATTGTCTGCTTCTGTAAGTCCATCCTATTCCCAACAAGCCAGTCTCATTAGGTGATTGTAAATGTACTTTCCATAAGTAGGATTAGAAGCCGGGGAAAGGTTTAACATACAGGGCAGTGGGGCTTTAGAGCTGAAGTTGAGAAACCTTTGGTTAGATTGTGCCAAATCAAAAGGAAAGACAAAACAACCTAGGTACATCTTGACAAATTGTCAGACAGATCACTACTAACACTGCCTAATGCAGGAACCTTTTTATTCCATCTACCTATTCCAACCGTGTTTTTCTTCTTGACCTTGCAGTGACACTCTAGATCGAATACATACCGAAGTCAGCAGGGGTGACATTCCAAAGTGCTAAACCCTAACATACAACGTATAATGGGACCATTGAGAGAGTGAACCCATTTCCTCTGTAAAACTGGGAAGAGTCTGAGGAAATGGCTGTCTACACAGAGCTCAGGTGTAGGCCTTCCTGTTATCTGCTACTATTATCTGTTCTGCTTACATTTCCATTAAATAGGTAGAGTAATGGCTACATAACAAGATGTGATCTAGTCCAGATAGTGAATCATGAAAATCCAGTATGGTTGATGAGAATACAGTGTGGTTATCGTGAAGGTGGACAGTCCCAGCATAGTCCCAGCACACAAGCTTAGAGTACATTGTGTGCAGAGCACCAAAGCTGCTGGATTGACTCATCACTCAACACAGGAAGTGATGGAATGCAGTGGGTAAAACTGCATACTTCTGATGTCTAGAAGCTCAGATTGCTAGACCGTCTCAGTCCATTCTTTGTTTTAGTATTAGCTTTTTTCTTTCTTAAACTGTCTAACAGTCTAAACTACCTGAATAACCCTGACTATTAATACCAGCAAGGAAATGTTCAAAAATGTCTGCTACCACATGTGTTTTTTTCATTACCACATTCCTGCAAATTATAGAATGCAGACTTTTTAATTTTTGGCATATTTAACTTTAAACAGTCTTCAGGTGATTTATCAACATTTTTTTATCAAATAAATTTTTGTGTAATGTTTTAAGTAATAGATGTTTACAGTATTGGTGCTTGAGCCACAAAAATGTGACTCTTTTTTCAAAAATAGAATGTACAATGTATTCAGAAAATCTTCAGGCCATTTCACATTTTGTTATGTTGTCGCTTTGTGCTAAAGTAAAAAGAAATTCAAGTTAAAAAAATTTTTCCACATCTTTCTGCACTCAATACCCCACAATGACAAAGTGGAAACAGAATGTTAGAAATTTTTTTGAAAAAAAATAAAAAATATATATATTGCATTGACATAAGTATTCAGACCCTTTACTCAGTACTTAGTTGAAGCACATTTGGCAGCAATTACAGCCTCCAGTCTTCTTGGGTATGATGCCACAAAGTTTGCACACCTGGATTTGGGGATTTTCTGCCATTCTTCTCTGCAGATCCTTTCAAGCTCTATCAGTTGGATGGGGACAATCGATGAACAGACATTTTCAGGTCTCTCCAGAGATGATTGATTGGGTTTAAGTCAGGGCTCTGGCTGGGCCACTCAAGGACATTCACAGAGTTGTCCCTAAGCCACTCCTGTTTTGTCTTGGCTGTGTGCTTAGGGTCATTGTCTTGTTGGAAAGTGAACCTTTGGCCCAGTCTGAGGTCTCGAGCGCTCGAGCGCATTTTGTTGATGATAGATCAGAGGTAAATAATCAGATTGATCTGACAGGAAGTCTGCTGTAACTCAAATGATCAGTTTTTAAAACCATGGTGAGTAGAAAAGCATATCACAACACATATCAGTCCTTGAAGCGGACGGGCTCCAAAAGCAGACGATAATTTTAGGTTCCACTCCAGGTGATTTTTTTTCCTAATCTTCCATGGTCCAGTTTGGGTCAGCATTAAGGCACATGTCAAGCACAAGACCTACAGACTTGTTTCATTTGTCCTTGGTAAACCTGGAAAAAATAGTACTGAAACAGCTAGTAATATAAGCAGTGAAGTACCAGAAAAACTGGTATACCAGTTACTACTTTGTAGGTCCCCCACGGGATCTTGGAGGGCACATTGCACAGTCCTCATGCTGATGTTTTTTGAGGCCCCAGCATTGAAATCCAATGTCCCTTGAAGCAGTGTTGCACACCTTTCACGTGAAATGATTCTTGCCAGTTTGCCAGAGTCTTGTTACAGCCACACTGCTGTCATAATTTCGAGGTTTTGCTGGAAATCTTGTGGTTATGGTGCACCATTGAAAAGCTTGTACATGAAAATCCAAAGTTTGCTTCTACCTCCAAAATGCTATGACCCATCTCTTGAGCTCCAACTGTTAAATTGTGTTGAAAATCACAAAATTGTGATTTTGCCCCAAGTCACTTTGTGAAATTTCTGCCATGCTAGATCTGCTCCGGTCAACTGTAATTGCTATTCTTCTAAAATGGAAGCATCTAGAGGCAAAAACAGCATATCCATTAAGCAGTACACCATGTAAACTTAAAAAAAAGTGGCTTGGGCTCACTGAGTGCTGAAGTATGTAAAGATCACTCATTCTCCGTTGCATCACTCACTACAGAGTTTCAGCCTGCCACTGAAAGCAACATGAGCACAAATACTGTGCATCGGGAGCTTTTGAAATGGGTTTCCATGGACAAGCAGCTGCACACAAGCATAAGATCACTACGTGTAATGCCAAGTGTCAGCTGGAGTACTGAAAAGCATGCCGCCACTGGACTCTGGTGCAGTGGAAATGTTGTCTGGAGTGATTAATCATGCTTCACTATCTGGCAGTCTGATGGATAAAGCTGGATTTGATGGATGCCAGGAGAACACTACGTACTGGAATGCATAGGGCAGTGGTAACCCAGTGGTTAAGACATTGGACTACAGGTTGGAAGGTCATGATTTCAAATCCCAGCACCACCAAGCTGCCATGGTTGGGCCCTTGAGCAAGGTCCTTAACCCTCAGTTGCTTAGTTGTATAAACAAGATAAATGTAAGTCACTCTGGATAAGGGTGTCTGCCAAATCCTGTAAATCTAATGTATATCTTTAGTGTTAGATATCAAGTTTCTTGATGCAGTGTTTAGGCAGGCACTGCGATTGTTAAAGCAATATAAAATAAGCATGTTAGCTAACTAACTGTTAAATTCTTATTTGATATTAAAATGTGGAAAAGGGCACTTCAAAGACGGAGCAACTCGACCCAGTTGTCTTCTGATTGGCTGTAACCGCAACCGTCTTCTATCCCCTTTGGTTGTATGCAATAAAAAACAATAATAGTGTGTAATGAACACTTTTCTGATGCTGACGTGCAACAGCATAATGTGACATTTTAGAAAAAAAGGAAGCATGTCCCAGTGACACTCAGGTATCTGTGCATAATATATAATACACAAGGCATGATACTCCTTTTTTCCAAATAAAGGAAAAAGTGCCAGCCTTGAGTTGTCTTTAGCTCCTAAAGAAGCAGCTTTGGCAGGTGTTGCTGAATAAATAATGATGTTGCCCTTCTGCACTATAGACATGTTATGATTCACTTTTTTTTTAAAAATAATTATGTATCTGCTGTGTAATCAGTAGCAGCTGTAACAAAAGGTCTTGGATCAGTAGGAAGGAACATCCCACAGCTGTTAGGGATCAATTTTTTATCCTTGTTAATTGTTTGCAGATTTCATTTCTTTTAATGTTTTTCAACCATCTGTTGAATGTAGAAAAAGACTTTGTTTTAAAATGTTTTTTTAAAAAATCCTAACAAACCTCAAAAAAGGCAAAGAACACAGTGCACAGTACATTGATCATAGGTATTTGGGCAAAAAAAATGACATTGCCTCATACTCAGGCTCTTTGGATTAACGATTAAAAGATGAGATGATACAATCTGATCCTAATTTTGTGTGCAGAATTTTTACAAAAGAGCAGAACATTTTGTGTTTTGAGATTTCTGGCTTATCTTATCATAGCAGGACTGTTGTTGCAATTGGTTAGCTGTTTCCTTTTGAATTGATTAAATACGATACTGGGAATGCATAATAAATCAGAAAATGTTCATTACACAAAGCATATCAATGCAACCGGGAACATATGAAACACATATGCATCAATAAAAGATGGCAGAAATCAATCACTATTAAACTGTAAGGCCTGTGGTTTAGAGACACTTGGTCATGACACCAATGTGTGCTTGTTGAACATCCCATACTAGATTCTGGGACATCAGTCAACATTATAGTGTGTATTTGATTTGCCGTTTACACTATATGGCCAGAAGTTTGTGGACACCTGACCATCACACCCCTGTATGGACCTGAAGCACACAGTTACATAGCATGATTTTTTTATGTTGTGGCATTACAAATTCCCTTCACTGGAGCTAAGGGGTCCAAACATGTTCCAGTATAACAGTTCGCCAAGGTTGAAGTGGAATGTCTTGGGTGGTCTGCACCAATCTCTGACCTCAACCCCACTGAACACCATTGGGATGAACTGGAATGCCAACTGCACCCCAGACCTCTTGGCCTGACATCAGTGACTGACTTCACTAATGCTCTTGTGGCTAAATAGGCAAATCCCCCCACAGCCACCTTCTACTATATTGTGCAATGCCTTCCAGAAGCCTTATTATAACAGCAAAAGAGGGACTAAATTTGGAAAAGGGTGTTCAAAAATCACATATGGTTGTGATTACTTGGGTGTCCACAAAATATAGTGTACCTTTGATCTGGTATGCAAAGTGAAACTTATTTTTTAACTTTACTCTCTCAGTAGGCTACTTGTGAAGAGCAGGTTAGGACATCATGAACCACAAACTGATGAGTAATTATTATGGGCATGCATTCATACTCTTGGAAGCCAATAAATGTCTTTTACTAGACATCTACAGTATAATACATGTATTGTGCATGTTTTTATTCCTTGGAATATTAAAACATTCTGTGTAGGCTTGCAGTCAACTCTACAGTTATTGGCATACATTACAAAAAAATGACTAAAAATTCAGTAAAACGTGATGAGTGATATAATGGGCTTAACCCTTTGTAAATTTTAAATCCATATAATAGAATAAAAAAAATCCATAATATAGACAAATTCCTCACACATCCTCACTAATAACATACGTTTCCTGTTTCTTTCATTGTAGTTACTGTTATTTGTAATACTAGCAAAGGCTTTGGTACTAGCTAGCGGGCCATTCAGTACTAGCAGCCCAAAACCAAATATATGGTCTTATATTGTATGTGAACTTACTGGCCGCTTTATTAGGAACACCTGTCCAATCATGTGGCAACAGTGCAATGCAAAAGATCGTTCAGATACGGCTCAGAATGATGAAAAAGTGTGATCTTTGTGACTTTGATCATGGAATGGATGTTGGTACTTATTATCTTATTATCTTATTATTTCTCTGTGTTAGGAAATGTGCTAGATTTAAAAAAAAAAGTTTTTTGCTGTGACTTACTCTGAAGAGAGAAGCCTAACAATAAGGTTTACTATGTAGGCTAAACTACATCATTTGACCTAATTCTAAATTTTAGTATCACAGAAATCTGGTATTCATAAAGATTGGGACAGGAGAAAAAAAATCACAAAGTATCTCCAAGAATTTGTTTAGCTTGAGGCAGTTGTCAGGGGCAGCACTGACCTCAATATGCAGCTTTGTTCTCACTGTAGCCAAAGGGAGTGAACAAAATAGGAGCCAAGAGCAACAGCTTCTGGCGTGCGAAAGATACTCTTTGTGACTTTGTCACAGAAAAGAAATGTGGGGAAGAGAAAATATGGCTCCAATATCTTAAAATATGAAAATCCAGAAGTCCCTTCTGGTTGCAATTTAAGACTTCCCTGCTGCACATTTTTCAATGAGACATTAAAAGGCTGGATCTGCTAGGTGATTGAAAAGCTTTCTGAGCTGGCTGGGTGTTTCCTGCGACTGTATGTACACACATTAAAAAGTGTGGAATCTCAACTTGAGCTGCAGTCACTCTATAGAAAATGTACCTTGACTGCACACTATATTGCCAAAAGTATTCACTCACCCATCCAAATCATTGAATTCAGGTGTTCCAATCACTTCTATGGCCACAGGTGTATAAAATCAAGCACCTAGGTATGCAGGCTGCATCTACAAACATTTGTGAAATAATGGGTCTCTCTCAGGAGCTCATTGAATTCCAGCATGGTGTCGTGATAGGATGCCACCTGTGCAACAAGTCCAGTCGTGAAATTTCCTTGCTGCTAAATATTCCACAGTCAGGTGTCAGTGGTTTTATACCAAAGTGGAAGTGATTGGGAACGACAGCAACTCGGTCAAGAAGTGGTAGGCCACGTAAAATGACAGCGTGTGGTCAGCGGATGCTGAGGCCCATAGTGCGCAGAGGTCACCAACTTCTGCAGAGTCAATCACTACAGACCTCCAAACTTCATGTGGCCTTCAGATTAGCTCAAGCACAGTGCTTAGAGAGCGTCATGGAATGGGTTTCCATGGCCGAGCAGATGCATCCAAGCCTTATATCACCAAGCGCAATGCAAAGTGTCAGATGCAGTGGTGTAAAGCACACTGCCACTGGACTCTAGAGCAGTGAAGACGTGTTCTCTGGAGTGATGAATTACGCTTCTCTGTCTGGCAATCTGATGGATGAGTCTGTATTTGCCGGTTGCCAGGAGAACGGTACTTGTCTGACTGCATTGTTCCAAGTGTAAAGTTTGGTGGAGGGGAGATTATGGTGTGGGGTTGTTTTTCAGGAGTTGGGCTCAGCCCCTTAGTTCCAGTGCTTGTTTTTAATGCTTCAGCACATCAAGAGATTTTGGACAATTTCATGCTCCCAACTTTGTGGGAACAGTTTGGGGATGGAACCTTCCTGTTCCAATGTGACTGCACACCAGTGCACAAAGCAAGGTCCATAAAGACATGGATGAGTGAGTTTGGTGTGGAAGAACTTAATTGGCTGCACAGAGTCTTGACCTCAACCCGATAGAACACTTTGGGATGAATTAGAGCGGAGACTGTGAGTCAGGCCTTCTCATCCAACATGAGTGTTTGACCTCACAAATGTGCTTCTGGAAGAATGGTCAAAAATTCCCATAAACACACTCCTTAACATTGTGAGAAGCATTCCCAGAAGAGTTGAAGCTGTTATAGTGTAAAGTGTGGGCCGACATCATATTAAACCCTATGGATTTAGAATGGGATGTCACTCAAGTATATATTTGTGTGAAAGCAGACGAGCAAATACTTTTGGCAATAAAGTGTATATTAGTACACTAATAGTGTACACCAAGCACTGTACACACTGGCAGTCAAAAGGAATTGGAATTTAGTTAGAGAAAGACAACTATAAAAAGGAAACCAGAGAGGGAAGCAGTTTGGTCACTAAGAGCAATTCTCACCATATTGTCGATCATCTATAAATTGCGAGGAGCCATGGGGACAAAATTGGCTGTGATCTCTGAGTGGGAAGGATATTCTCTCTTGCCATCAATAACAGTGACACCAGCCAAGCAATTTTGGCAAACAGCTGATACCAGGTGATGGTAAAAGGTGGATCGGAGATACGGCAAATCAGAAGTTTGTGTACAATGTTGAAGCCACACCATATCTTGATATCCTGTTGGCTAGCTGGCTCACAATTATTTGTACATTTCGATTAAAAGTGTGTCTGGTGAAATTAACATTTTCCTTTTCATCTTCATTTGATGAAATTTCATAGTTTAAGCCAGCAGTTATATTAAAGAAAAATGTATTGTTTGCCATGCTCACTGATGATATCAATAAGGGTGTACTCACACTACATAAGGCTACCTCGTACCGTGCCCGACCGTGATTGTACCCCCTTCCCGATCCACCGCGGGCCTGTGCTCACATTGCACTTAACGTTCCGGGCCCCAGCACACATACATCGTCACGATGCAATTTCTTGTGTTGGAGAAAGGTGCGATGTACAGCACGATGGACTTGGATGTACATGTACCTTGCTTTTTGGAGTTGTTTTGTGCACACTGACACACAGCCCTCTTATACACTTACGGTGGCAGCTGACGTTGAGGGAGGAATTTGCTGCTTTACTCACAGACTACAGTTCACGTATGTTAAATCATGGGACAGTCGCATAACTGGCATCATCTTCGAGTACCGTTCTCAGGCACAGTTAGCGATCACACTATACGTACCATAACTGAGTCCAACTGAACCACACCTGGACATACAGGGGTTAGACAATGAAACTGAAACACCTGGTTTTAGACCACAATAATTTATTAGTATGGTGTAGGGCCT
>JAOVVH010000002.1:7435371-7447895 GCA_028566435.1 Scorpiodoras heckelii
TCCACACAGAACGGCCCGGACTGGGAATCGAACCCGGATCGTCTTGCTGTGAGGCGACAGTGCTAACCACTACACCAACGTTTTAGCCATAGCTTACGTAGATGTTTTTGTTTATCTTTCAATTTTTCAGTTATAAAATTTCTGTTTTTTATTCAAGTTGATTTGATTTGGACAGGACATCAGGACTACCAGGGTACAAGTAACATACAGACAATCTCTCTTTCACACCAGCACTGTTAACAGTTTGCTTATGTTGCTGGGGTGATTCCATGGACATGGATTGGATGTACAACAAGCATATGGACATGGGGAGGTGAGGGTAATGTAATAGTTACTGGTGTATCGCTGGAATTTTAGTTCTATCTAAATCTGTCATGTTAGTCATTTTAAAAACCTTTTATAGACATTTACTGAAGAAATGAACCTGTATATACACATCTGTATAATACTGTATATATCCCTTCTAAATGATATGTTGATAAATGATAAAGTTTTTGGTGAATGCTTTTAAAGTAACACCATATGGCCAAACGTATGTGGACACCTGACCATATGTGGGCCTTCCCCCAAACTGTTGCCACAAAGTTGGAGGCACACAATGTGCTTGTATGCTATATCTTTACAAGCATGTTCCAGCATTACAATACAGATGACATTTAAAATGACTTGCTCCTGTGCACAAATAAAAGGTCCATAAAGACATAGTTTGCCAAGGTTGGTGTGGAAGAAATCAAGTAGCCTACACAGAGCCCTGTTCTCAACTCTTTTATATTATTTTGAGATGAACTAGGATGCTGACCGTGAACTAGGCCTTCTTGTCCAACAACAATCTTCAACCTCATTAATGCTTTTGTGGATGATTGGGCACAAATCCCTAGAACCATGTTCCAAAATATACTGGTAAGGCTTTCCAGAAGAGTGGAGGCTGTAATAGCAAAAAGGGGACCAACTCCATAATAATGCCCTTGATTTTGGAATGGCACATTCAGCAAGCAGAAATTGGTGTAATGGTTAGCTGTCCAGATACTTTTATTCTGTGGGAATAGAGGCATCATGCTTCTTCAGTATGGATACTTTCCTTAAAGTAAGTTTTTTTCTAGACAACTTTCACTGAAACCAGACCAAAACCCAGCATTTTCTGAATTTAAATATAAACATTTAACAAGGGGTTTTAGGTAAGTTGTAGAGTTCCTAGCACAGGAATCTACAGACATGTTTGAGCACGTAACCAGCTTATACTCAAACACATGGGGCCTGGAAACAAGTCATAGTTTAGCCTGTTAACTGCAGTATTATGGTGTCAAATGTATGGGTGAATTTCACTGCTGACCAAATAATTCTGCACAAAACAACTGAAGGCTGCCAAGATTCCTCGTCAGACTAAACAAGGAAAGTACTATGATTGATGATGCTTTGTAGGCTGTAAGCTCTGTGATGGCAAAGAAGAATTTTTCACCATTGAAGTGCTTTGAAAACAGAAATTCAGCACTGGATAAATGGCAAGATTCTAAAGTACATTTTGTACAAACCCCATTTCCAGAAAAGTTGGGACACTTACTAAAATCACAATAAAAACTGAAATCTATAATTTGTTAATTCACTTGAACTTTATTTAACAGACAAAAAAGATGAAGAAATGTTTTCAAAGACAAACATAATTCTATTTGTTAAATATAAACAAATGTAGAAATTTATGGCTGCAACACACTCAGAAAACTGTTGTCACATAGGCATGTTTCCCACTGGGTCACATCACCTTTTCTTTTAATGATACTTTTTAATCATTTGGGAATTGAAGATACTAATTGTTGCAGTTTTGCAAGTGGAATTTTTGCCCATTCTTGCTGTGTACAAGACTTAAGCTGCTCAACAGTCTGTGGTCACTGTTGTCTGATTCTCCTCTTCATGATGCACCATACATTTTCACTAGGAGACAGATCTGGACTGCTGGCAGGCCAGTCAAGCCACGCTGTAGTAACTCAGAATGAGGCCTGGTGTTGTCCTACTGAAATAGAGTTCCTGGGGAAAGATGTTGTCTTGATGACAGAATATGTCTCTCCAAAATACCAATATATGCCTCCACATCAGTGGTACCTTCACATATATATGCAGTGGGCACTGATGCACCCCCATGCCATCACTGATGATGGTTTTTGCACTTTTCATTGGTAACAGTCTGGATGGTCTTTTTCATCTTTGGCACATAGAATCCAATGTCCATTTCTTCCCAAAAACTGACTGTGGTCAGACGAGTCCTCACCACAGAACACGTTTCAACCCTTTTTTGATCCAATTCAGATGACTTCAGGCCCTGAGAACTCGTCTGCGCTTCTGCCCAAAATTAATACATGGCTTTCTCTTTGTATAATACAGTTTCAGGTTGCATTTTGTGATGCAGCGGCAGACTGTGTTAAGTGACACCGATTTTCCAAAGTACTGCTATGTTCATCACGGTAGTATGACGGTTTCTCAAACAATATCACCTGAGGGTTCATGGTCACACACATTCAGCAGTGATTTCTGCCCTTAGCCTTTATGCACCTAGATTTCCCCTGAATCCCTAAAACCTTTCATGATATTATGGACTGTAGATGGTGAAGCCCTTAAATTCTTTCCAATCTTGCAATGAGAAACATTGTATTTGAACTGACTGACAATTCTCTCATGAAGTTTGGCACAAAGTGATGAACCATGACCCATCCTTGCTTGCAAAGACTAAGCCTTTGGTGGATGCTCCTTTTATACTCACTCTTGATAACCTCACCTGTTACTAGTTAAACTGCTAATTGTGGAACCTTCCAGAACAGCGTTACTTGTCTAATTTTGCTTTTGTCCAAACTATTTTGACTGTGTTTCAGGCATAACATTGTATGTATTTATCTTTGCAAAATACAATTAGGTTTGTCAGTGAAAACACTGAAAATGTTTTCTTTGTAATTTTATCAGTTAACTTAAAGTTCTTGTTCAGTTTTTACTTTTTATTGCACTTTAAGAAAGTGTCCCAACTTTTCTTGAAATGGGGTTTGTAGATTTAGCAGGTACTTATTTTGAAAATAAAAGTAAGCTCACATGTTTCTGGTTAAAAAATGTATACCTAACAAACAAGTGAATGATCAAAGTGAATTATAAGTGAATATGAATCACAAGAATGGTACTCACATTACACTTCTTCTACAATCATAAGTTTTCTACTTTGCTGGGACTCCATTCAGCACTTCACTTGGATTCATCTTTTTTAGTAGGTTAGGAAATTTAGGACTTGGGTGCAACAGTGCTATGAGTAAATTTTATTTAGATTCACACAGTCAAGCAAACACTTGTAATACCCCAGGCAACATTTGTCAGCTGTGAGTCTTGTGACTGTGCATCCAGTCACAGGAAAACTATCCTCGATGGTAGTCACCAGACTTCTGATTATACACACCTGCTCGTAAGCCAGACTCAAATTTGCTTGTTTATGGCATTTTTAAACATTGTAATAGCCTGTTTATCTCCCTGGTTTTGACCTTTCCTTAGAGGATCAATTCCCTAAAAAGGTTTAAAGACTTAACAGTGCCTAGTCCTTCTGGGTTTTTTTGTTTGGTTGGTTTTTTTTTTTAATAAAACCTGCAATTGCATCCCCCTGTCTGTCTGTTGTGATTAAAATTACCTTGTTCTGTTTTGCAAAATGTACAAAATGCAATTCAAAGGTACGTTTGTGTCATTTAAACCTGCGTAAAAACAAGTATACTGCATCTTCCACAGCTTTAAGCAATTTACAAATGGAAATTTAATATCCTATATATATATTCAATATCAGTGCAGTTTGGAAATTTGGGGTACAGTGATGGTGCTTGTCCTCATGTAATTACAATTAATTACATGAGAACATGTAATCAAAATCAAATAAAAATGCAAACAAACTTAAACCTGAAGCCAAATGGTTAGCTTCATTTTTCACATGTGAAATGAGGCTCAGTGACAGTGTGAGGCAGCCCAGATAAAATTATACAATGTTTTAAGTATTTGTCTTCCTTCTGTGAATTTTTTTAATAAAACTGACAAGGTGTTTTGGGTATTTTTGGACTGATTTTTATTGATCCAGAAACCCCTGCAGATCAACAGATCAACAGTCTGTATTTATTAAATAGTCCCTACCTCATGGTGATCCCTTATCAACCTGAGGCACATGCTTTCCCAGAGCACTAGAGGAAAATTAAACATAGAGAACCTCTGTCCATGAATCTTGTGAAAATAGTATGTACCAATTCTTGCCCTAAAGATGATTGACTAAATCAAAAATGTTTAAATGTTTTTAATTGTTTATCCTATGCCAGTGTGTCAAATAAAAACCTTAGTTTTTCTATTTGGCATTGTTTATTGCAGACAGGTGAAACAAATTTAATGCAAAAATATGATTTTTCTACTTTATCTTCATGTTTTTCAGTGCATGTGTTCAATCACTTTACAAGTGTCTGAATTCATCTAAAAATAAAAATGTTTAAATTCCAGTGTATGCTGCTTTTCACTTTCTTCGTATCTGTATGTTACTGTTACACAACAACACTGTACTAATTGAGGAAGCTTTCAGAATAGTTTTACTTGTATTACTTGTCTTATTTCACCTCTGTTCCAACTTTTTGAGTGTGTTGCAGGCATCACATTCTATAGCAGTTTTATTTTTACAAAATACAATGAGAAAGTGCCCCAACCTTTCTGGAAATGAGAAGAAATGAGAAGATTTAGATTTATTTAGATTGTGAGATAAAACCATCATAGTGTAATGTAAATAGCTTAGAAATAGTGTGTTATTGCTATGATGAGTCTTCTTTTCCAATTTATCAATTACATGAGTTAACAAAATTATGAGGTTTTATATAGAACCAGAAGGCTTTGTTTACCTCTTCCTACTTTTTCACGTTATGTCAAATCCCTGGTAGGATGTCACACCAATGCCAGAATCCACAAGAAACTCTGCTTCCAAGAACATACCGCGGCCTACAAACATGTGGATCGTTTTAACTGACTTACCAAGTCTTGCATCGTATATCTCTTTATTTTGGGTTTTGGATCTTGGCTTTGCTCATGTCGTGTTGAACTCCAGACTTTCTGCCTGTACCTGTTCATGGGTTTTGCTTCAAGTTTTGGAACTGTTTGCCAGTGTCAACTGCATCTCTGAACTTCATTGCCTGACTTTCGACTTATTCATTGAAATTGTTCAAAAAGTTACATTATTAGTTTAGTCAAATTTTAGCCAATTGTCACATTCAAAAGTGTTTGGTGGGTGTTCATGTCACTTAATCTTTACTGATTATGCTTATAAATGTTTAATTATTAAAAGTAACTACAAATTTCTATGTACAAATGAACACAAACTATTCCAAGGAGGTTGCAGAATGTAAGGCAAAACAACAAATTAATTCATTAATTAAAGACTTTCTCTTTTTACTCCTGCTGATGCTCAATCACTTCATATACTATACATGTGGTTTTGTACAGCTTGTCTGTTTGACTAGATGGTTTGAGAGGGTAATTTATTTAAGCAGGACCTATCCTCATTCCTTTGCTCTTCTTGACTGATGCAGAAGCAAGCCTCAGACTTAACTGATAAGGCAAATATATTATGGAAGTCATCATGTTGATTTATATGTCAAAGGATTTAGAAGTGCACTCCCAGATTAATGTAGATTACTGTCAACGATTTTCTACTGCTAGTTTCTTTCAGAGGTTTGCTAAATTGTTTTTCACCTTTCAGTGATTAGTGTTTCAGAACTTATGCAGAATTTTAAAAAGTAGTTTTATATAAAATTCTTTTGTAGTTCTCTGAAGAAACAAGAGAAAAGGATTTTTTTCGGTAACAGCCGTTGTCATTTACAAATATATTCATATCCTTTATTCCAGGTTTTTTGCATATTTTATATATATATATATATATTTATCTTAATTGATAGGTAGCAATAGAAATACAATAGAAAGATCATTGATGACGTTTATTATGAGTGCAAAGATAAAGTTTTATATAATGTTGAAATTAAAAGGAATAAAAACGAGACATGTCAAGGTTGGAAAACTTTCCTATTTGACCTTGTTAAAAGAGACCCCAATGCATAACCTGAAGCTCAATGATTTTAGCAGGCATGCTTCCCTTTCTTGAGATTATTACAAAACCATTTCCTGTTACCTCCCCTTACTCATTAGGAGAACTAAGGCATTTGCTTTTAACACATGTACATGTTCATCTTCTGACAGGCATCCTTAATATAAGTAAGTTACATAAGGCCTTCCTATTGTCTATCAAAAGCAAATCCTTATGTTAGTACAAATAGGTCCAGGTCTAACAGTACCAACAAGCCAATAATACCCTGTTACAGAGCAGATGGTACAAAGAAATCAATGTTTTTAGTGCTTAACACGAGTTTTCTATTTTTGAAATAAACTACACAAAGGATTCAGCAGCCATGTTTCTGCATTCAGTCTATGGTAATGTAATCACATGTCTCCATCTGCTTTTTCTGTTTTTGTTCATCTTGGCTCATGGCACCAATGGCGCCTGGAAAATGTATATCCCTGCAGGAGGCCACACTTGACATTTTGCACATTGAACATCAGAGGTACAAAGCTGTGTTATATTACATCTCCCAATGAGAGAAAAGTCCAGAAAACCTCAAGTCACAAGCTACAAGTGTCCACAACGGAGAGCAAAATAAACAGAGCCAAGGAGCTCAGGGCTCTATTTTGCCTGACACAGCACTAATCTGCAGGCCACTTCCCATAGCACAGAAGCTTGTGGTGAATGCGGCAGTACAGGAAGAGTTTAAATGATTGAGTAGTGCTGAAAAGATTTGGAAGTCTTGAACCAACATCATTGCCAGTGTTTCTCATCTATCAGCCATTGGCTGTTGGCTTCTGCTACTTCTCCTTTTTATCAGACTACAGAATGAAATATACTGGCAGATTTAATAATATTTGGATATTGAGTTACGTATATGTTACACCTGAGACACCAGGAGATCCCAGGATACCGGTGATCTTGAATTTGTGAATCCCCACATGGACAGCCTGAAGATCACCATGATGGACAGATTCACGATAAACGTAGAAACCATGAATTTGTCTTTGGACTGCAATTAATATAATCAGTTTTCCTATGATGAACAGCTTTACTCCATGAATGAATTTACTGGTTACATTGCATTTTTTTTTTTACTATATAGCACACCGTTATAGAAGAATTATTATTATTTATCTGGTGTCACTCAAATGAGGACAGGTTTTGAGTTTGGTTCCTCGCAAGGTTCCTTCCTCTTATCATCTCAGGAAGTTTTTCCTTGCCACTGTCGTCCCTGGCTTGCTCATTAGGGATAAGATTTATGGATAAAATATACATACATTTATTAATGTCTTTTTAAAGCTGCTTTGGGACAATGTCCGTTGTTCAAAGTGCATTATAAATCAAATTAAACTAGACATCCAGCAACATGGTATGAAATGTGAGTGCTGCGTAAAGTGAGAGAAAGAGCAAAAATGAAGTGAAATAAACATACCAATGTTCAAAATTGTTGCTTAAGCAGCTCTTGAGATATTGAAATGTGTTAGTTGCAGGAGCCCCATGGACAAAATTTCACAAAATCTAAAGAATGTGGTAGTGATGCAGGGCATGAAATTACATTAATGTTGTGCCTTAACATTACATGATATGAGCTAGTGAAGTGCTAGATTTTTACAGTGAACCATGTTTAGTAGGTGGCGCTACTCAACAAATGTGTAGTAATGAGCTAGGTTCATGCACATCCTGAAGGCTAACTTTCCATAAATAATTCATGGATTTCAGCAAAATAGTTTTCAAGCTATTGCCTGAGAGACATTCCTAAATTAATTAATTCATTCATTCATTAATTAGTCCATCCATCCATCCATCCATTCATTCATTAATTCATTCATCTTTTGTAACTGCTTCCTTAACTTAATCCTTAGCACACACTCATTCTCTCCTGTTTAAAATACCAGCATGTTTTTGGACAGTGGAATGGACCCAGAGGACCAGGAGGAATCCATATAGGCATGTGGAGAACAGGCGGCACTCCACACACACAGTAACCTGGAGCTCTGAGACCATGCTGCCCTTATTTTCAGTTCTAAAATGTATATTTTATCATTTCTTATAGCCTGAGGGCAAAAATATGATTTAAAAAAATGATGGACTAAGAACACGGTATGGTTACACAATAGCTATTAAGGTTTTTGTATTTATATTTGCATTAGTTAATTTGATTAGTTTCATTCCTTGTATTAGTTTCATTGTAGTTGTGTTTCAGTGATACTTTAAAGGAATGCCAGACCATATACTGTATGGAATTAATTATTAATTCATAAACCCAACAAATAAGTAAATACAAATATATACTTTAGGAAAGAAAACATCCTATAAATAACAAATAAAAAAATTGTGTCAAATGTTTGAAAGTTTTTATAAACCATTTACAATTTTTAGAAATATAATCAAAGCTTGTTGCAGGAATTGGAAAGAAATTGGATTTAGGATAATGATCCAAATTACAAACTGATGGAGCAAAATGACTATGATTGATTGGTTAACAGATGTAGTTATCTGTTTCAGTAAGAATGCTGTTGGAAATAGTGTTCTGAATGAATATCAGTGGATGCACTGTCAGATACGTCATACAATATTAGTCAAGTATTATCAACACGGCATTTGAAATATTTGAGACAGAAACCCTGGGTAACTAAGGATACAGTTAGGTAGTAAGTAGACTGCCATGTATCACTTTATACACAATAAGCATAAAAGAAATCACATGATTTTTTCGCTATAGACGTGAATATATTGCAACTCTTAACTATGACTTTTGCATCCCATATACTCACCTCTCCAAAATCACCCACCCGCCACTTCTACCCTCAGAAGAGCCTCAATTGTTGCCACATATCTTCATTGCATGGACTCTGTTAGATGATGGAAATGCTCCTTTGAGTTTCTGGTTTCATGTTGACATAATTTCATGACATAATAGCTGCAGATTTGTCGTGCTGTGAATCTCTAATTGTACCACTACTCAAAGATGCTCCATCAGAAGGATGGAAGATGGATTCAGATCTGATGGCTGGGGAGGTCAATAAAGTAAACTGAACTCTGCATCTTATGCTTACATTTTAGCAGCCATTAGAAGGTGGTACATTGTGGCCATAAAGGGATACACAAGATCAGCAACAGTACTCAGACTGAGGTGTTCAAATCATGCTTGTGTGTGTAAGACTTTGTTAAGAATTGCTAGATGTAGTAAATGTATAAGATACTGTATGTACTGTATATATAAAAAGTGTACAAAGACTTGTCTTACCATTTGACTTCATGAAAGAAAATATCTGAATCTTTTTTCATTTAGTCTATTTTATAATAATAGTCTTAAGCTGAAAGATGACCACACGAATGCATTACTTCATACCTACTATTGTACAAATTGTATTTGATCCCATATAAACGTGTGCCACAGTCCACAGTGAAATTTGTTGAGTCATCCTCTTTTGAAGGATACAAGAAGTCCATAGTCTGTGATGACTAATGCACTTCACAGTGGAACAAGTGCCCAAGGAACATTTACATGCAGATGCCTAACTAGTGAAGAGGCATTAGATGGTATGAAGAAATGCAGCTTTTATATAATTCCAAGAACATGTTGCTTAGTTCTTTTGGAAACACTGACACATATGATGGTAACAATAAAAAGGTACTGGGAAGAAGAGTAGGCTAAAAAAAAGGCTAGTTTTTTTTTTATTTAACATAACATTTTTCTCCAAAAATCCCGTGACCCTGGGGACAGGAATAAGCGGTTAAGATAATGAATGAATGAATGTTAGTGTAGATCTGAAAATGAACATTTTATATTTAAATGTTTGTGAAACTGTATACTGATACACCCATAACTTTTAAAGCATATCGCCTGAGTGTTCACAAAGTCTGACTGGTGTATTAATTATAACACAGCAGGTTAACAAATCTTTCTGACAATGGTTAGGAAGCTACTTTGGTAACAAGGTAAAATAAATGTTGCTCTCTTGAGATTCAAGAGAGCCTTCCCCTAAATGCACAGACCCGAATACCTCCATCTGTCTTCAAGCATGGTTTAAAATAGAAAGAGGCAGATGGAGAATGTGAGGAGATTCCAGACAGCACACACTTTTTTGGGGGGGAAATGATGAAAGTGAGCCAATAATATAAAGCATTCCACAACTTTTTCCATCTTCCAGTAAAGACTCTGATTAAGAGCCTGCGTAGCTGACAGATGTTTCCTGTATTATCTGTTTCCCTTGTTGTCTTTTTAAAAAAAAATCAAATTATCAGTGTCTTGGACTTTCCACTAATTCACATTACTCTTGTTTCTATCATAAATGCTTCTAAAACTGACTGTTTATTTACGCAACAAATGTGGTTTGTACTCATTTCAGTGAAATATTTTACACCAGGCAAATGTTTTACATTACTCTTTTAAAAGATGCTTTCAATTCTGTGTTAATTAAAATGTTGTGTTGTTTTATGTAGCACCATAGTCCTGGAGGAATACTGTTTCCTTTTACCGCAGATGGTTGAAATGACAGTAAAGCCGCTTGACGATATGGAACTGGGAAAATGGACCTAATTGTCACATTAGAGACAAATTTCTGCCAAATGCTGTTCATCACGAAAGTATTATAAGATATTACAAGCAATTTTGAACATGCACTTAAAAAGATAAAGCCTTGGTCAGTAGTGGCCCAGAGTTTAAGATTCTGTAGTAATGTTAAGAGTTTTGGGTTGAGTTCTGAAGATTGATGGACCTGTAAATATAACTGTCAGTGTATTGTGTGTGTAACAGTAATAACCTCCACTGTTCTGGCAAGGCTTTCCACTAGATTTTGTAGCATGGCTATGTGGATTTGCACATTCAGCCACAAAGGCATTATTGAAAGCAGGCACTGATGTTCCCAAGGAGGACTGGTGTGTAGTCAGTGTTCCAAAAAGGGTTGAGGTTTCCAAAAAGGTTCTGAGCAGGCCATTCAAGTTCTTCTGCTCAAACTTTGACCAGTGCAAAGTATTTGCTTTAGTGACATTCATTTACGATTCAAAGCAAAGTACTGACTATTGCCCTCTCTACAGCATTGCTCCATCTAGTGGTTACAAGATACTTAATGTCTTAGAATTATGCAGATGATGGATGAAGGAAATAATAAGGAAATACACTCTAGATACACTCTGGATTATGTAGCTCCTCTTAAAAGAAAAATAATTAGAGAGAAAAAACTAGCACCCTGGTATGACGATCACACACGCACCTTAACGCAGACTACTTGTAAATTAGAACATAAACATCATCAAACTAAATTGGTGGTATTTCAAACAGCATGAATGGAGAGCCAACATATTTCTCCACTCTAATAGAAGATAATAAAAATAATCCTGGATACGTATTTAATATTGTAGCAAAATTAACTAGGAATAAGACCACCACAGACGCATGCACCATGAATACCGTCAATAGGTAGTAGCGATGAATTTCTTCAATGAAAAAAATTGAAAATATCAGGCAAAAAAACTCAAACTAACGTAAAGCCAGAAAACCTGATAACAAACCATGTTGATGACAGTATCAGATCAGCCATATCATATCAGGTCAGCAGTTCAAAGATTTTGTTCTGAACTAATTTCACTCATTTACTCATCAAAATTGTCAACTTGCATACGCCCTTATTTATATGTTTCTTCAAATAGATACTACCAGAAACAATTGAACCTCTTCTACAAATAATCCGTTCTTCCCTTAGCATTGGCTCTGCACATAAAATACTTTAAACTAACAGTTATCAAACCCCTGCTAAAAACACCTGACCTCGACCCCCCTGTCGGCTGTCCAGCTATAAGTCAATATCAAAGCTCCGCCCTTTATCTCCAAGATCCTAGTAAAGTCACATAGACAGCTTAAAGATCATCATGATGGACAGCTTAAACATACACTTAGAAACCATGAATTTGGCTTTGGACTCTAACTGATATAAACGATGGTTAGGACTGTAATTGCCATAAACAGTTTTACACTCCATCAGTCAAATTTCCATTAGTGAACAGCTGATAACATCAACACAGCAGACTTCATGTTAAAACCTTAATGAATTTACTGGTTACAGTTGCAGTTTTTTTCACTATATAGTACACAATTATAGAAGGGATTATTTATTACTGCACTATCTCGTGTCTCCAAATGAGGATGGGTTTCCTTTTTAGTCTTGTTCATCACAAGGTTTCTTCCTCTTATCATCTCAGGGAGATTTTCCTTGCCATCGTTGCCCCTGGCTTGCTCATTTAGGGATTTTATTTATACAAATTTACGTCTTTGTAAAGCTGACTTGGGACAGTGCCCATTGTTAAAAGTGCTTTATAAATTTAAAAAAAAATCGATTAAATAGATTAAATAGGTTAAATAGACAGACAGACAGACAGACAGACAGACAGACAGACAGACAGACAGACAGACAGACAGACAGACAGACAGACA
>JAOVVH010000002.1:7613368-7625407 GCA_028566435.1 Scorpiodoras heckelii
CAAAGTGCAGCTATATGGTAAGTGGAACTGATAAAATGGACAATGAGTGTAGAGAAAAGGAGGTGGTTATAAGGTTAAGTCTGATCGATGTGTTAAACAGAGGACCGCTAAAATGATATTTAAGTTTAAAGATAAAAATCTTTATAATCTAAATGTCAACAGCACATATTTGATGTAAATCTCTCATCAGTGGGAAATGGCATCCATGTGATCCAGAATTAAAGCTGTATCACCTAAACATAGCAGACATCTAATTATTGTTTCCCCAAAACTCGACCGTAGTGCTAGGCATAGAGCTTCATTGTTAGATGTTCACTCACCTGTACGGATTGAGATATGGCATTGAGATAAACCACTTTAATTGTGGTAAAGTTTTTTTCCCCTTAAGAACACTTTGCTTTTTATATACTGATACCACTTGCTAAAGTTTGACATTAATTAATTCAAAACTCTGCATTAATAATTGTCTATAATCAGCAACTACATTTAAACGCATATTTTTTACACTGGCACTTTAGTAAGTGCTATTAGGACTTAAAGATCAGAGCTTTTTAAGGACAAAAAGCCCTTACAGCAATGTTAAGCGGTTTATCTCAATCTTATATCTCGTCGTGATTTGAGGGCTTCAATTCTGTTCAACAAGTTGCTCAAAAAAAGATTAAAAAATTTTCTCCACTGATTGTCTAGCTAGCTCGCTCACTGGCACTGCTTACTTACAATAGCTGATAAACCACAGTCAGGTACTAATATCTGTTATTAGTCCAAACGTTTAATAGCAGTAGACATGCATTCCCTCAAAAGTAATGTGCATTCCCTCAAAAGTAACTTTTAATAGCAGTACACATGCATGTCCTCAAAAGTACGTTTAGTGTCTGGCAGGGCTGTCCATTAATGATAGTCCTAACAACGACCTGCATTTTCAATGAATCTCATGTATAATCTCAGGCAAACTAATGAGAACTAAAAACTACTGAAGTTCCATACAAAGTGGTAAAGAAGAAAACAGTAGGGGTGTATTGAAACTTAACTATCTGTATTTGATTAGTTCTTCAAATATCTGTATCTGTAGCCAGACTTAAACATGAAAAGGGCAGTTATCTTTAAATCTGCATCAGTTATCTAGGTTGGTTCTGTTTCTGCAGGCCACAGAAAACACACATTTTCGTACCGTTCATTCAATATTTACCCTTTATTTCTTTGGAAAATTATAAGCAACATGACAAAGAGTTCAAGTTGTTGAATTGGCCTGCAAATTCCTCAGATCTCAGTCCAATCAGGCATTTGTGGGATGTGCTGAACAAACTAGTCCAAAGCATGGAGGTCCAACCTCACAATTCACAAGACAAAAAAGGATCTGCTGCTACCGTCTTGGTACTCGATACCACAGCACACCTTCAGAGGTCATGTGGAGTCCATGCCTCAGTGGCTCAGAGCTGTTTTGATGGGACAAGAGGGACCTACCTACACAATATTAGGCAGGTGGTTTTAATGTTATGGCTGGTTGGTGTATATACTTATATGCAGTGAATACAAAAAGTCTACACACCCCTGTTAAAATGCCATGTCATTGTAAGACTATATTTGTCTTTTTCTCCCGTAAAGATTTCAGGTTGGGTTTTTTTTTGACTGAATTATAGATAATATGTCACATTAAAGGTGGAAAAGGTTCTGAAATGATTCTTGGTCTCATTTTTTTGCATCACAAAAGCTGGAATTTTAACAGGGGTGTGCAGACTTTTTATATCAACTGTATGTGTGTGTGAGTGTGTACAGTACTGTGCAAAAGTCTTAGGCACCCTACCATTTTTAGGTACAACTTTTGTTACTGAAAGGGTTTTTTTTAAGTTCTGCATTATTGAGTCAGCACAAAAAGATTTTATTTTTCCAAATATTACTTTTCAAACAAAAAACTTAATGTTGCACAAAAATGTTTGAATGTCAGTAATGAAAACAACACGTTACATAACAGACCACTTTTCAGACAAAAAACATAATGAAGGCTGCTGGGTTTTACATGCAAAAAGGAAGTAAGTGTGACAGTCAAAGTCTCCAGAAGAGCTGTGGCAGATTCTTCAAGATGCTCAGTAAAACTTACCAGCAAATTTCCTTATAAAACTGCACACATTGTACCTGGGAACACTGTTTAAGAACATCAAGAAGATCATCAAGAAGATCAAGATCATGAACAATGCCAACAAGGAAGTCCACATAAAGATCAACAAGGAAGAAATAGAAGTGGTCGATAGCTTTGTATTCCTTGGGTCCCTCATTGATCACAGTGGCCGTTCAAGAGCAGAGATCACGCATCGATTAGCACTAGGGTGTACAGTCATGGTGAGCACAGACCAAATATGGACGTGCAAGGGCGTGTCACCATTGAGTTCCCAATCGAAACATATGGCTGCGAGACGTGGACACATGAAAGCAGACAGAAGAATAATTGATGCATTTGAGCTGTGGTGTTGGAGAAGACTCCCATGGATAGCTAGGGTCATCACCAAACCTGTTCTGGATCGTATGAACCCAGAATTGTCTCCAGAAGGCAAGATCACCAGACAGAATCTGACCTACTTCGGAGATGTAATGAGGGCGAACTCACTAGAAAAGGAGAATGGTCAGAGGGAAATGGAAACAGGGAAGACCAAAGACTCATTGGTTGGAGACCATCAAGAATGACAATGGAATGAACATCAAGCAATTTAGGAAAGAATCTGTGGAGAACAGGGAAGCATGCTGGGGACTGGCCTATAGAGTATCCAAAGGTCTGGCATGACCCAATAAAAGTACAGAAAAAGACTTATGCATAAATTTACACACAATCAGGAGTAGAAAACGAGTTGTTGTTTTTTTTATTTACAAGATTTTCAGGAATACCAAATTTATAGAATAAATGCTTATACTCATGGTTTAGGCATAAATCTGTTCCTATCTACCTTGATAAATAAGGCTCATTGTAAGTGTTTAACCCATTGTAGTAAAAAAAAAAAGAAAGAATGAGTGACTTTAAGGAAAAAAATAATAAACAAAAATGCATTTAATCAGTATTTGGAGTTAGTTAACTATCACACACTGTGACTAGTAACCTCTGACACAAACATATTAAAAATCAATCACCTCCCTATTACATATAGGACAGGAGTGATGCTGTTTTTATCAAAACTGAGAACATACTGTCTTGATTAATACTGTACTGCATGCTGCATGTGCACTATAAAGTCAGCAGATAAAAGTTGTAAAATGTTTTCTTAGTGGCATGAAAGCTAACAACCTGACTGTGAATTGTTATAGCAATTTATTATTACAACCTCAGAATAGATGAAGGAAGATGTGCAATGGCTACGCATCGAATGACACCTTGGCTCAAAATCCATACATGTCCATAAAGTGTAAGAACAGCTAAAAGACAGGGACCTCATTATATATTCATAAATTAGTAGTGAATATCATAAAAGCTTAATATGAAAATTACATCCAGAGAAATCTGATGTACACAGTTTCCCCCATGGTGATGAATGTTTAAGGGTATCATCATACCCATAATATGTAATAGCACTTCATATACCATATAATAAAAAAAACAACATTCATTTGATTGTGAATTTGCATGAAGCTCAAGTGCCCAAAACCTCACACGGCTGATGTACGAAGAAAGGGACAATAATTAGAAGACAAATTACCTTGAGGCTGCAGAACAAGCCAGACGTCTGCAAGACCCTGACAACATCTGGTACCACTTTGCTTTCCAAATTCCAGTCTGCTATCACCCTGAATACCAGAAACCTGCCATCTCACAGCATAATGAAAAAATATACACTTCTTCTTTTGAAATAGCACAAAACCCTGCCCAAAATACTGTTTTGATAACGGAGACATTCTTTTCCTTGTTGTAACTGTGACTGGTAGTCTCAAACAATGTCCCTGAACGCATGCAACATCATTTCACTGTTTGTTTTTTCCTCTGTGTAAAGAATCCCTTCTGGTCCTGATACACTTTCGGCAGAGGTTAAGCATTCAACAATTCTGATGTACTAACTACCTCACTGTAATCTACTTGATCCTGATAATGAAGATAACACTAATTCCAATATGACAGCCGAAATGATCACTAAATCAGAGGAGAAAGCGCAGCCAAACATTACATCATTAACTCATGTTAATATCAATGTTCAAGCTACTACACAAAGACATTTCTCAGAAACCTGATTCCATTTAGATGACCGTCTAGGAAAAGTGGGCCTAACTAGGGCTGCCAACACAAGTCCCAACCGGACAAATTTATCAACAGAATAATGTACTTCTTTCAGCCATGGCTTATAGATACAGCTGGAGAAAAGGAAAAGTCAGCGTAGTAGACACATCTGGTTAATGTCGTGTCTGGTGGGATCTATAATGTATCTGACAGGAAAGGAAAAAAAAAACAGTTCCAAAATGTTCCAAGCTAGAACTTAAAGCATGGACAGACACAAACAGTAAGATAATTTCGCTGAATGGGGCAGGGGTAGCTCAGTGGTTAAGACCTTGGACTACTGAATGGAAGGTCATATCCCAGCACCACCAAGCTGTCACTGCTTAACCCTTAACTGTTCAGTTGTGTAAATGAGATAAATATAAGTCACTCTGGATAAGGGGGTCTGAAAAATGCAATAAATGTAAATGAATTATTTCAGTTGGAATTTTTTTCCTTTTTAATCAGCCAATTTTGGCTACAGCTTGGTAAAGATTTTAGAAAAACTTTGTTTCCTGCACACAGTATTGTTCATATCACACTGTGGTTACTCGTTCCAAAAGCATCAATGCAGACGTCTGGAGTCTGAGTTTGACACTAGGAGGCTGTTAGAAATGAATAGCCCTCTGGTCAAGAGAGGAAAACTATGCATGCCAGACCAACTATAAAACCAACCCTTCATTAATATAATACTAGCAATTTTTCTTCTTAGAGCGAAAACATGCTATCATATCTACAACCACCAAGACTGAAAGCATAACTCTTAAAAGAAAATGATTAGGCCCATATTTCATCATGATTTCCTTATATCAACACATTCACTTCTAATTAAGCAGCCATGGCATTCTCCAAAAAGCAGTAAATGAAAGAAACATCCTGTACAAGGATTATGTGAGAAGCTACAGAGAGCAGGCCTCATACTGAATCACTGCTTTTGCAACTCAAGAAAATGGGTGTCTTTAGAAATGCAGATCATCAGATTTAAGGGAACTGAAAAAAGCCTGGAGGAGACGAATCGTGCCGCTCTATCATATCAAAATAGTATTAAGATTAGTACATATCCATATCATAGGTCAGTGGTGCCTTGCTGCCCCAACTAAACTGCACCAGTCTACAACAGAGCTAAAACTTTTCATAATGAAAAATACTAAAAAGCATCTTAAAGTCTTGAAGAGTACAAACGGAGGTACCAATACCAGAAAATAGCAGCAAAAGGGCTTAAAAAATGCCAAGGTCTCCCTGCACTAATGGGAAATTCATGAGGTTAAAAAACAACATACATCTCAAAACCTCTCCTCTACAATTACAGCTGGCGTGAGGAGGCGAGGGAACACAGGCATTGTGGGATACACAGCAGCTCCGGCAAACCTCCAAGACTGTCAAGGGTAACCTTGACCCAGATGCTTGACAGCATTAGTAATGTTCACCTCCTCAACTGCAGGCTAGAATGAAAATTGCTGCATTATAATGATGTTTTCTTTTACTAGCATCTGGGAACCCAGCAACAATGAAGTAACTGGCTTTCGATAATGCTATCATAATAACAATAGTCAATATAATTCCAGCATGCAAGTCTCATGAAAATAAATTCCACAAATACACTTCTACGAGAAAGCTGTGACACGTTCCAAAAAGTGAAAAAAAAACTGGGAACTGTCTGGGTAATGTGCGTCTAGGGTAATGTGCGATTTCATCACTGCTTTAGCAACATGCAGTACATAGATAAGTCAAGTGGGGAAGCGAATGTATAGTAGGAGGAATGGTTATTGGAAAATGTAAATGATGGATAGAGGTACTTCAAAAGCAGGAACCAAAGAGGAATGTTTAGGGTTAACTCTCCCCTTGAGGGGGTCGGAGTAAAGCAGGCTCTCGTGCCAGTCGTCCATTACATATACAGCTAGCTAGTGCTGCGCTTCTCACGTTCCGCCTGCTGGGTCAGACCTTAATGAGGGACAGCCCAGGGGGCTGCCAAAGCTGCTAGACGTGCACACACAGTGCCTTCCAAAGGAAACAAACCCAAACCCCCTTTCTCTAAACACATTGTCCAGGAGCCCCACAATGAGCACGCGAGTGCGGCAAACATATTTGCCCACTGATGCGAATACAGAATGTCAAGCGTTTACATATTTCTCTTCAAGAAGTGGGAACAGCGTTTCGAACACGATATTTGGATTGGAGGCCGAGCCTGCAGTTTGAGCATTTTGATTTAAGGGTCTATGGAGCATATGGAAGCAGAGGCAATAATTCAGGAAAAATCTGAGAACCATGCAAGAAACTGCTTATCGTTACTATACCTGTGAAGGAGTAAATGTTCCAGCTGTAGAGTTATTGAGTGCCGGTGGAGCAGTGGTCTCAGGTTGTCCCTCCAGCCATGCAATTTTTAAAGGGGTTCCTGTCAAACCACTCTCATTTTTGCATGCCAGTTCCTGAACGGGAGTACAAAATGTTAAGAGTATTATTAACAGCTTAACTATAAATGAGTTTTAAATGAACAGATACAGGAAAAAAAATAATAACTATGCAGGACATGAGTGAATCTTCACGACTGGACATGAGTACCTTTACATTTTATAATGAACACACATTCATCTTTTAAAATACCGTGAGATTTTGTGTATATGTTCTCTTTCCTGTTTTCCTCTTCCCAAAATTTCCTTCCTGGCACCAATTGCAGTAATCTCAGTTCAGTTCAAGGACAAGTGAATGCCTTGCATATTCATTTCGATAATTAACATTATCTTCAATCGCTTACAAGATTTATTTGTAATGAAATTCTCAGTTGACTTTTTTTGGTTTAAATTTCTTTCACTGGACATGTTTGACCGTGTCATCAAGCACCAAAATCACTAAGCACATCAGAAATATTTCAATATAATCATATTTAACGTGCTGCCTTAAAACCTTAAACATAAGTTACAGAAAACACAAAAGAGTTATTATCATCACTGTCAAAGTAAGCATAAGCTAAATAAAAAACCTACTGCAATTTGTACTGTCATCACTGTCAAAGTCACAGCACACTGATTTCATTTCTATGCGCACATTACAGAAAGTGTGTGTGTGTGTGTGTGTTGAACTCGAGCTAGCCCCAGACCTCCAGTCTGCCCTGGGACCATTAAACGCCACACACAAAGAGTCTGTTCTTAAAGCATGGAGGCCATGTTCTCTGGGGAAGCAACCACACAAGCAGGCAGAGCCCACAACAGTCCAAGCCCCAGCATGCAGCCAGACAGATCATGGCAATAAGTAAAACTCTGATTTTCATTAAACATGCTAGACGGTTTCTTCACAGCATCAGTCACACGATCTATACACACGAACTATAAATCCATAAAGTCATAAATGTCACCTTCAGGCACACAAATGTGCGTAGGAGACTTTGGTATACGTTTCAAATAAACACTGGGGAAACACAATTAATAATATAGATGCCAGAAGTGGGTAGCTAACAATAAATCTCTCCAACAATATTTTGTCGTTAAGCAACAATTTACTTGCAAGTCACTGCGAGAGAATGTGTACTGGAGAGTGTTTAAAAAGATTTTAATTTTCTCTCTTGCTTGTTTCACTTAGATGATGCCCACGTGCGTCCGAAGTCCAAGTATGTAATGCACGGTATTTTGCTATTTAGACAGCTGACAATTAATATGTAGACACGCAGTGCAAAAGCAAACTAAACCGACTTGAAAGGTTGCACATTTATAGCATTGTAATATTATAACATTATAACATTATAAACAGTAAGCAAAGGGAACTTTATGCATCATTAGGACTTCAATTCAATTCAATTCAATTCATTTCAATTTACTTATACACTGAAGTATCAGAAAAACTGCCTATGGAAAATACAAAGCAAGCCACCTACGCACGTCATTGGTTGCGGCCAACAGTGCGTATATAAAACAACAGACATCTATTGAAGATTTTCATATCTATACTTTGCGATTTTCAACGCGGTTTAATAGTTGGAGCTCGTGAGATGGGTCATAGCATTTCGGAGGTAGAACCAAAGTTTGGATTTTCACGTATAAGCATTTCAAGGGTGTACCGCGACTACAAGAATTCCGGCAAAACCTCGAACTTACGACAGCAGTGTGGCCGTAAAAAGACTCTGGGTCAACGTGACCAGCGTCAGCTAGCAAGAATCACTTCACTAGGTATGCAATAGGTATGCAACACTGCCTTAACTGCTGGGGCCTCAACAAACATCAGCACGAGGACTGTGATCGCGTGGAGGACCTACCAAGAATGACCAAGAATATACCAGTTTTTCTGGTACTTCAGTGTATACCACTTCAACAACTAACATTGTCACACGACAGCTAACCTGAGATGACATAAGGAAGAAACCTTGAGAGGAACCAGACTCGATAGGGAACCCATCTTCTTCTGGGTGAAACCAGATTATAACTCCTTTCTCTTATGTAACCAAGTTCGTTCAGGAACTACGAGACAGTCTGAAAGTACTCACCGCTGCTCTTACAGTCGCAAACTCTACCACAGCACTTCCCTTCTTCTTACTCGACACTATAATGTTCAGGACATCACCATACTGCACACAGAAAATGAGAAATCAAATTAAAACACGCCACATCAATCTAACAAAGTGTAAAGTGTTAAAGATAAGAGATTATAACTATTTTCATGTTAACCGTAAAAAGTAATAGCTACATAGCAAGTTTAGATAGGATCTGTTTCTTAATTTCCCATCCTGGCTCAGTAGTCCTTATTAGAGTTTACATATTTCAGCTGGACACCATGAATCACAGTAACACAGTGTCTATTTGTGTTCAGTCCATGAAAAATGGCGAAATGGTGAAGGTCTATCTTCTGAGAAACAATTCATCTTTACCCTTTTTGGAACCTTTCTGCTTTGCTAATGGATCTGAGTTTTTTTGGATGCGGGGGCTGAAATGAACATGGTTCAGCAACCCAGGTCTGCCAGTAAGATTTAGACTGGGGAGTAATGGGAGGTTTGGCGCTCAATAACCTCTGACCCTTAGAGAGGAGTGAAGGATTGGTTTGGATGGAGTATTAGGTTTGTCTGAAGTCCATGTTCACTTATAGTCATTAAAGAGGCTCCACTAATCATAGCTGAAGCAAAGAACAAGCACTCAAATAGCGCTACATCAACAGGTCTGCTGTCATGGACAAGGGCTTATTGAGTTATTACCAGAGATTTTATGTTGAGCAAGGAGAAATGGTTTCTGAGAATCTTAGACTGCTGGGAATCGATGTTCATTCGCTGGGAAAAGGGAACGCAATTGGACACGAAGGACCAGAACCTTGCCAACAGTGACAAAGGAGAAGGCTCCCGAAGGATTCATATTTCATATATGTAACTTTTCCAAAGCTTTTTTGGGGGTGAGGTAGAGCTGTTGTGATTGCAGCTAGAACGTTCAGTTCCAAAACATACACAGACCCCTGCCAAATGAAGACTAGAGTCCGTCACTGTTTTGCCAGTAATACCTGGCCGTCAGCCTATCAAAACTCATTACTTTATCCCGTTTGCTTTCAGAGTAGTTATTATCCTTCAAAACAGCCTTGGATTGTGACTTCTATAAAAGATATAAAAGGAAACTATTCATCTGTAATCTGGGATCTCTTTGACTCCATTGAAACAGGAGGATACTTTTGGGGGATCTGAACTGACGGGGGTCAACAATAACGTGAAGTAATCAGTATGATCCGGAATGCTAACAAACCTGCATCTCTGCCAGAAGGTCTCAAAGCCGGTTACTCACTTCCCCAGGGTGGTATGCACGCTGCTGTGTTGCATGAGAAGAGCACATTTCCCAGCAACTCCCCTGATAGCACTAAACATACCAGCAAAGATGGCTAGTGAGAGTGGCGTGCAGCTCTTTAAGAGGGCACTCTCGGTGCCCCTGGCACTTTTCACCGCTACAAAAATTTAATGGTACTCGCATAAGGGGAGAAGTAAAAGTATTTAAACAGTTGATGTCATGCAAACCCTAAAACCTGGGGAGCTGGACACCAGACCTCGCTCATTAGGAAGAGAAACAGCTTGTTCGTGTACAAGGACGCTTTCTCACACTTGTTAAAATACGCTGCAGCGGCAGTCGAACCAGTCTGCAGTGTTTGTTTAAGTCAATTGGATCAATACAAAAAAGTTGAATGTGTATAGGTTTAAACGCAAGGTCATTTTCTGATACAAGTGCATTGGATCTGGAGATAGATCAGCACGTCACCTTCTGAAGGAGGCCTTGAAGAACTTCCTGGGAATATCCGCCGTTGGTGTCATCGTCTTTTTTACACTTCCACTTCAGCTGAAAGAAAGATGCAAAAACGTGTCACAAAATGTTTCAGATCGAATGTAACATATAATTACAAAGTGAATAAAAAATACAGTGTGATATTCATTTCAAATTTTCATAAACTGCAGAACAGCTAATTATTTATATTGACTCTGGGAAAGCGGGTTAACATGGCTGTACATAAAAATCTGCTAGAAGTAGAATAGGGATCTCATTCTGATGCCCCACAGTGTGAAATGAGAACATTAAGGTCAAGGAGCGAGTTTTTCCCCCCCAAAATTTCTGACTTTTTGAGTAGAGCAGTTCAACCAGCCCCAGCATTCACAATAAAATGTTAGGCTCAGTTTGTAATGAAGAGAAAGGAAGGGATTGATTAAACTAACATGGCAGCCTGGGGTACTCACAGCAGTGACTCACCTGCTAACCACTAGATATTTTAATGAAGCGCTAACAGTCACCAGACTCATTTACAGATGTTGGTGGTGCCAGATTTTTTTTTTTGAAAGGTAGTGTGGATAGCAGCTGGAGAAATCCTTTATAGAGTGTCGTGCTAGTAACTGTGGTGGGTTATATGGATGTGGATAGGTCATTCAGAGTGTTTGTGGTAACTTTGTGTTTTATGTGCTCAAGTCTTGTACACAGCAAGAATGGGTAAAAATTCCACTTGCAAAAATGCAAAAAATTAGTATCTTCTACTCAATTAAAACGTATAATTAAAAGAAAAGGTGATGTAATCCAGTGGTAAACATGCCAAGAAAAAAAGTCACAACTTTTTTTTGAGTGTGTTCAGGCATCAATTTCTAAATTTGTTTATATTTGACAAAGAGAATTAGTTTTTCATTGAAAATACTGAAAAGCTTTTCTTTGTCCTTTTGTCTGTTAAATAAAGCTTCAAGTGAATTAACAAATTACAGACTTCAGTTTTTATTGCATTTTTAGAAAGTGTTCCAACTTTTCTGGAAACGGGGTTTGCACATGTGCACACTGTATCCCTGTATCACTGAGCTCCCATACTTCCACAAGCTGTAATTTCTCCTAATGAATAATTAGAGCATTCACAACTGCGTCCATTTCATTTCACTAAGAAACCGCTTCTGGGAATCCCACGGTTATGTAAGAGCTTTATAACCTATTCCTATTCAAAGAAATGTTTCAGTTTCGAAACGAGGACATTTTCCAGGTTAAACAACACTGCAAACATTTTTCATAGTCACGTGCTGGGATTCTCTGGCAACTTCTTCGGTACATTTCAGACAACCCAACCATATAGCTACAAATAAGAGCAATATTTCTTTCCTGCCAGAACAAAAGCAAACGCCCTCACAAAAAAATAACACCACCTCACGCGAGATGGTTGGGCTCTGGGTTTTTTTAGTCTTGGTGAATGATGGCTTTCATCAGAATTGCCTGCAACACACCAGAAAGGCACTAACCAGCACAGATCCCATGTAAACCGAGTTAAGCATTGAGATATATACAGTGGATATTTTTTTAAAATCTACACAGCCTTGTTAAAATTGCATGATTTTGTGTTGTAAA
>JAOVVH010000002.1:7631333-7642451 GCA_028566435.1 Scorpiodoras heckelii
GCCCTACACCATACTAATAAATTATTGTGGTCTAAAACCAGGTGTTTCAGTTTCATTGTCCAACCCCTGTATATAAATATATATGTGAGTGCAGTGAGCAATTTTTTTTGAAGACGGAAACATAAGATATGCCATTTTTTTGTTCCAACACTCAGTTCTTACTTCTTCTTCTAATGTTCGGGTGATTTTGAGTTCCTCTCTTTTCTGAGCTTCTGCCTCTGCTTGCCGTTCACGAGCCTCTAAGTCTGCAGGCCAATAAACGAAAAAAAACCACCTTACAATTAAAAATAACAAGAAAACATACAAACAGCAGACCACAAAATCATCGAACTCTGCCAGGCGCTCTTGGCTAATTGTATTTTAGGACAGAATCAAACAAGATCAGAGGGAGGGTAAAGAAGGTCGAGAACTTTGTCCACACTGAAGAGACAAAGACGTGTCACCTAATTTGATCTTTTTCCTCTTGTTATCTAGTCTCCTGTTTCGCTCCTCGGCTTGTTTCTTGGCAGCACGAACCTTGTCATAGGCAGCCTGCATGTAATACATTCATGATGGAGAAACTGCATCAAAGTTAGGTCACAATAAGCACTCAATACACTTAGAAATATAACCTCATGACTGTTAAAGCCACAGTTCCAACATAGCACATAGCATAATGCTGCTGTGTAAGTGTCAGTGTGGGTGTTGAATGAGCAGTAGTTAATTTCATGTTGTTTAGACAATTTTCTTACCCTTGCCGCTGCATCAGTCAGCACCTCGAGGGCCTGGGAGAGCTGGTGGAAGAGCTCAGCTGTGTACGACAGACAACAATGAACAATCAAGCACAATTAAACACAGGCCCAGTTTACGGTTAAGTTTAAGGACAGTTGTGCCTGTGTGTCTTCTTCGCACGAAAGACAAAACCATAAAATCACCATTCAAAACATATGTTTGACTGACGCTTGGAAAGGGTAGAAAGCAGAAGAGAGAGAGAGAGAGAGAGAGAGAGAGAGAGACTGAGAACAGAGAAATGCTGAAAAAAAGAGCATAAATGGAAACATTCGGTGTGGTGAGGATATGGTAACTTGACCACTGTTCACACGTGCGTGTTCACAGCTAAATGAGGGGATCTTAAATAATTATAATTATTGGGTGGGCAATTTGCGAGTGGCTCGTGTTAACCCACATTTGCAGCATTAAAAGAGAGCGCTCAGTCTCACGAAACCCGTTTCCGCTAATGATGGCCTGCCGCTTTTCTCACGTGAACCTGGAGGCCCCCTGCCGCAACTCCTATTAAGCCCTGTGGAGAGGCCAACAAGAAAGACCCCCCACCCCCTTCCTAGAGCCCACTCTCCTGCAGCACTTTAACGAGTCTCTTCTGGCATGACTGCCTTTCTGTTTCTCACTAACAAGTGATGGCGTCGGAGCACGCATACAGAAAAGAAAGCACCTTCAAAAATACATCTTAGGCCTGTAGGTGCATTTTAAACGATCATTAAATCGCCTAAACATAATCTATCATAACAAACTAAACGAGGTACCTTCAGCTGAGTTGAGGCGAAGGAAAATGAGAAAAAGACCTCGGATAAAGAATATGCTACCATTCAGCAAGCAGGTACTTCTGTGAACTTCCTGAAGCAAGATCCTGAGAGAGCTGCATCTTGTTATGTATATTGTGTGGAACAGTGTGTGCTGTTTTCTGAGTCAATTCTGCTGTTTATACTCAGATTAGAATAGTTGCACAGTGCGGCACACGCTTGATTACATATCATTTTCTTCCTTCTTCAGTGCAGAATGTCTGGGAAGCCAAGAGTTTTTCCATCACCAGCGTCTTTTTTAATTCTCTATCTCAATCTAAATATGACTTTCTCGTGTCAGTAAACTTAAAGGAATGGCCTTACTTCTAACGGTAGCTGACGCAGGAAACGTCTTCCAAAAATGCTAAACTAATGTCTACACAAAGAGAACTTCACCATGTCAACGTTTACCAAGTTTACTTTTTTAAATCTGTGTTTACGTGGCGTGTCCTACAAACAAGTCCCTGTGTAAGTTGTCCTACAAACAAGTCCCTGTGTAAGTCAAAGAAACGTAGTACTATAAACTACTGTCAGAGCAGCTGTTACAGATGATGAAGCAACACTTTCTGAATGATCAGAGGTCAACAGTGCTGGAGTATTCAAAAAAATCTTTATTATGCGGTCTTGAAAAAAAAAAATTATGCAGGCGTACATATGCAATCATTTTAGAAGACGTTTAGAACATCGTTATCGATCATCGGGGTCCAAACTGCTTGTGCTGAATTTCATTGGCCATTAGCAGCCAATTTGTTGCGTGATGTGTACATGTGTGCAAATGTAGCCTAGTATAAGCATACAGAATTGCTTTAAGCAGTTCTTGAGATATTGAAATGTGTCAGTTGCCGCAGCACCTAGGCACAAAATTTCACAAAAGTTGCCGTATAAAGATGGTGATTTTCTGACATTTCAGCCTTTGTGTCAGAAGATTTTGGATAGTGCTAGAAGTGCTAGATTTTTGTTTGAACATTATTCTGCTGCTAGATGCTGCTAGTCCACAAATGAATCAAAATGAGCTAGGGTAATGTGTCTCCTAGAGGCCAACTTGCCATAAAAAGTTCATCATTTTTGTCAAAACAGCTTTCGCGCTATTGCCCAAAAAGTGCTTTGAGCCTACTGACCCCTCAAGGGGTTTTAGCACGAAAGGTGACACACCTACAGAAACTTATATTCTGTTTCAGACATGTGGGGCTGCAACCATACCACGTTTCATGTGGAATTCTATTATTATAAATTTTATTATAATTATATATCATCAACCAAACCTGGTGGAAAAGTTGACAAAATCTAAATGACTGCTAGCTGTGGTGAACATAAGCACTGATGTGTGACAAAAGCATGAACTGAAAAGGTTGCATCTGATTGGAGGATGTGACAGATTTTGCCTTTTTATAAAAATGCATAATAAGACATAATGTATATCTAGTGCCTCTCAGAAACTGTACTTAGTTTTAATTCAATAGGAGACAGATCTGGACTGCAGGCAAGCCAGTCAAGCCATGCTGTTCTAGCTCTTGTACTATGCAGAGTAGTAAACAGTAAAAACTACACAAAGTCAATATTTGGTGTGATAGCCCTTTGCTTTTTAAAGATGCATCAGTACTCTCAGGTATTCTTTATGTGTAAATTAGCTGGTAAATTTTAATGAGCAGCTTGGAGCATCTGCCACAGGTCTTCTGGAGACTCTGACTGTCACTCTTGCTTCAGGAAGTAAAACCTTTCAGTTTTCCTTATGTATTTTGTCTGAAAAATGGTGTATTATGTAATATGTTGCTTTCTTTACTGGCCTGCAAACATTTTTCTGTAACATTTCTCTGTTGAAAAAGTAATACTTGTAAATCTAAAATGTTTTTGTACTAATTCAATGATGCAAACGTCATTAATTAAATATCTTTTAAAAAAAATATGGTGCCTAAGCCTTTTAATGTAATTGTTGTAAATGTAAAACTTGATAAACAAATTGCATTTGCATTTAGCTCTTTCCTAATTCGCTCCCAAAAGGTGTCCGAAGTCGTTACAAAATATTAATGTGGTCAATGATCCTTTGAAACATCTAGGAGATTTAAAGTTAAACTTTGGAAAACTTTCACCTATGTTAGCTATGCTAAACATGTTTCTGATCATTTGGTGTGACCACCCATCATGTATCAATAATTGCAATAACACTATTAAAATGAGAAATGAAACATCTAGGCTCTGCGACTGAAATATTATTCACTAATACAGTATGCTCAAGTGAGTACTAGTCTTCTTTTCTTTATCGGTTCAAAGTGAAAACAACGTCTGTAAAGTGTAATGAAGTTTCAGTGCAGGTATAACATAAATACAAGTTCATGACTCACAGAAATTCATAAATAATGCATGCATGTTTTTACTGAACTTGTATACTTGTTGTATACTACATGTATACTACATGATCGTTTTTAAGATCATGGCCAATTATTGTTGATGGGAAAACTGCTAAAACTGCATGTTTTTTATTTAAATATAAACTGAAAAACTGATATACCAGTTAATACTTGGTAGGTCCCCCATGGGCTCTTGGAGGGAACGTTGCACAGTCCTCACGCTGATGTTTGTTGAGGCCCCAGCACTGAATTCCTATGTTACTTGAGGCAGTGTTACCCGCCTATCGCAGGAAACGATTCTTGCCAGCCGATGATGCTCACGTTCACCCAGAGTCTTTTTATGGCCACGCTGCTGTCATAGGTTTGAGGTTTTGCCGGAACTCTTGTAGTCACGGTTACACCCTTGAAATGCACATATGTGAAAATCCAGACTTTGCTTCTACCTCCGAAATGCAATGACCCATCTCACAAGCTCCAACTATTAAGCCACATTGAAAATCGCAAAATCGAGATAACTTTGCCATTCTCATGGTGGAAACAGCTCTAGAAGCTTATATAGATGTCTGTCGCTTTATACGTGCACTGGCAGACACAAGCGGCAATGTGAATAGGTGGCGTTCCTCTGTATTTTGTATATAGGCTCCAGTACCAGTTTTTCTGGTACTTCAGCATACAGCACCGTGCAAGCATCTTAGGCATACTATTTTTTTTTTTAAGTACAGATTTTGCTGCTGATGTTTATTTTATGACTTCATTACTGAGGCAGTACAAAAACGTTTTATTTCTTTTCCAGACCACTCAGACAAAAAAATTAAAATAATGAAGGCTGTTGGGTTTTGCTGCACAAAAAGAAGCAACTATGACACGGAAAGGCTCCATAACAACTGTGGCAGATTCTCCAACATGCTCAGTCAATCCTTATAAAACTGCACAAATTGTTCCTGAGACCGCTGATATATTTTTTAAAGCAAAGGGTTGTCACAGCAAATATTGACTTTGTTTAGGTTATTGCTGTTTAGGGCTCTGTATATTATTTCCTTATGTAGAAACAGAAAATTACATTATTATATTTAATATCATTGTTTTACAGTAGTGTGTGTGTACACCACATTCCAAATGATTCAACAATTGGCATATACACGCTTGATTTTTGTATTTTAAAATTCGCCCTTGTTAAAATGTTTAATAATCAGCGACTCGTCTTTTATTTTAATCATGTATGTGTTTAGACAGTTGAGGCTGTGACATCATCATGAACTAGGGGCAGGGCTTATTTGTTTTGACAAGCTGTCAAAACGCATTATCGTTCTCATCTATCAGACACTAACCCAGTCTCTAACGCAGTTGGAGAACTGTGAAAACAGCACGGAATGGTATGGTAGGAATGGTGTGTGTGTGAGTGTGTATGTGTATGTGTATGTGTGTAATTTTTACATTTAGAGACCAATTTTCACACACATGCATCATGGATATATAGTTAGAGACTATGCTTGGACCAGTTACACACACACCACTACCATGCCAGTGTCATTGCAGTGTTAAGAACAGTCTGACATCTGGTCAGCAGTAGCAGTGGTCCTGTGGTGATTTCTTTCCACTGATGGATGAGGCAGATGGAGCTGACAAACTGTGCAGAGCAACAGCTGTGCTATATTTGATAAAAGTGCACCAGTATGGACTATCGGTAAGACTACCTGAATAGCAGAATATAATTTTTTAAAAACGGAAATGAATGGCATCACAGGCATTCAGCTCACACTGCCTAGGTAAATTTTAAGAGTCAGTTCATGGGGTGTCCACAAAAGAACCTTGTCTCTTCCCCCTTTTCTGCCCCCTTTGTGGCTTCCCCTTGTCGTGTGAGAGCGTAAATGACATGCATCTGAGGCTGCATTCTCTGCAGCCTTCTCGGTTTTCGTTTCTGGGAAAGCCAGCCCCATCTCGTTGGGCTCTGAACCCCCATTACCCCCTCGTTTGCTGACTTAATAAGGATTCAGCTGCGGCGTCCAGAGACCGCACAAGCCTCAATCGAAACCATGCCGTGCAGCTTCCTTGTCCAAGGTGCAGATTCACGTTTTTGAACACTGAATTACAATTCCAGGCCTGTTGAGTTATGTTCTCTGGACTGTCCCAAGGGACCCGTGGTGTGGAGATATAAGAGAAACTGCCTGGATTTGTCTGAACCACTAACCACATTAGCCACAGGCTTTTGTGAGTATGATGCCTGGGTTAAAGGCAGGATTAACTCAACCTAAATATGTTGGAATGGCTCCACATGCTTTAAAATAGTACAATGCTCAAAACACGAGGCTGATTAAAGAGCCACACATCCTCCATCGTAAGTGATCAAACACAGTTTCTAATTTGGATCGCCAATTAGTTTAACTAGCTTGTAGTGCAGTGGTAGCTCAGCAGTTAGTTCAGCCTCTGAACTACTGGGTTATGAGTTTGAATCCCAGTACTGCCAAGCTGTCAGTGTTGCTCGGCGCTTAATTCTAATTTGTTCAGTTCAATGGTAAGTCGCTCGGGATAAAAGCATCTCCCAAATGAACAAACGTAAATGTAAAATGGATGCCGAATGTATTGGTAACTCACCATCCTGCAGGACAATACAGTCTAGTGTACAGCAGATCCATCAGCTCATGTACATTTTATCATCCCATCCATACACATATTGACATTGGTGATTATGGTGTGGCAAAGTCAGACAAGCATGAATCCAAGGCGGTATAGATAAGTACATAGTAAACGATAGCTACACTGAAAAGGAGCAACCGCAGAATAACAAGATGGACTGCATAGCGGTGGGTAAAATGACTGCGAGAAAGAGCGAGAATGAAGTAATCTAAGCATACCAAATATCAAAATTGTTCCTTAAACGGTTCTTGAGGTATTGAACAGTTGCAGTAGCCCCTATGGACGAAAGTGTGCGAAAACAAATGGTGTAGTGATGTGATATGTGAAATTTCTTTAAGTTTGAGACATTGTATGACAAGTTATTGGCTAGCAAAATGCCAGATTTTTGCTTTGAACATTAATCACTAGGTGGTGTTACTCCACAAATGAATTGTAAAGAGCTAGGCTAATGAGTCTCCTAGAGCCTAAATTGCCATTAAAAAGGACAGAATTTTGGCAAAACATTGTTTTTAGGGGGCACCAACATGAAGGGCAACACACACCTACGGACACAAACCTTATATTCTGTATCAGACATGTGGGGCAAAACTATATGGCCACCAGCACCAGCTCATAAAAATAGTGTCAGTCACAAGACGACTTCAGCTCAGCGACATTACAGATGCTACAGATTTGTTTGAGTCACTTTGTATTGACGGGGAAAGAAAAACTAAAGTCTTTGGGCTCTCAATCAACTGTAGCCACTGAGATATTTTAGCAAGTAGAAATACCAAGAAAATAGTCATATTAAGTTCGTATTTCCTATTACAAGAGTACAATAAGCCAAATGAAAACTCATTAAGCCTAGGTCTAGACATTTTTCATACTTTCCAGCTTGAAATAGTCTTGCGCTATTGGTAAGTGTGTAATTTTGTTCATTTTTTAACCATTTAAATCTAGTGAAATCTTGAAATGAGTTTAATAATCTTATATTTGGTTTTATTGTAATCTTAAAATGGGAAACACTCGATAGCTCTGACAATATTGAAGATTTTTTCCTTGTCTTTTTCCCTTATATGTCGTGTGGGTTTTTTTTTTTTTTTTTGCTTGTTTTTTGTACTGATTGATAAAATAGAGCATTGACCATTAAAGCTACTTGGGAGCATGAGAGCTATTCAGCGAGTAGTAGTGTGAGTGAAAGAAAGTACTCAAATTGATGGCATTAGCTTGTTTCCACTATCCGATGCCAGAACATGAGAACTTGTTCAGTCTATCTAGCAACTGGACAGGCAGTTGCCACACTAACAAAACTCTAAAAACCATACTCGTATGTAAAAAAAAAATAATAACCTATATGCCCTCATGTGAAATATCATATTAAAGCCCCAACCCCACTGTTTGTGTTTTATTCCAGGTTCCAACAGACCTAACAGCGTCTATAATTTCTGCGTTGACCTGAGAACATCTGGCCTAAGCTTGTTCCTGCTACCTTGTGTCTGTAGCATGCAGCCGAAATGTTTCTCCCATGAACATGGCAAATGCATCATGCCAAATGAGATCTTGATAAGATTTTAAGTTGTTGTTAGTCATGCTGTTACTGGCAAGAAAAGCACAGAACTAAAACAATACAGCTGAGTGTTCGTATAAACAATACTATACAACAGAAATGTAAACTTCCTGTTAAATCTAAACTTCCTGCTACAAAGGCATTTCTGTTTCAAATGTATATAAACTATGAAGTGGTTCTGATCCTACCAGTACCACAGAGCCACTGTTGGGCCACAGAGCAAAGTTGTTAACCTTTAAAGTGCAATTCCTGTTAAAATGATTGGATCCAAAAGACAAAAATAGGCTACTAACTGGCCACTTGGTCATTCATGAAATTATTCAATCAGCTAATCATGTGGCAACAGCACAATGCATAAAATCATGCAGACACAGAATAAGAGCTTCAGTATATGTTTACATCAAACATCAGAATGGGGAAAGTGTCATCTCAGTGACTTTGACTGGTGCATGGATCTTGGTCCCAGACTGGCTGTTTTGAGCATTACATAAACCGATGATCTCTTGAGATCTCTTGTGAGTTTTTTTGTAATATCATCTCTCGGCTTAAACCTATTTCAGACATTATCCAGAATTTATCTGTAAGAGCTGTATCTGAGAACACAAATGTCAATGTCAGAATCAGTGGATTTTACCCTGCCAGCTCTGCTAGTACAAAGTCCATACAATATCTGAGAACAGCAAGCGAGTGGGCACGTTGAACGGCAAGTGAGAACAGCGAGCACGTGGGCGTGTGACTGGCACCAAACTGGATGAAAATAAACAGCCAAATGTATAGAAGAAGGGTCGTTTACACAAAGATGGCAATGAAAACCGTGAACCTGAGAAACAAAGAGATTCAGGAACGTCTGTCGATAAGGGCCAATGCTAAGCTTGTCATATAAATTCAAAGAATGGAGACTTGATTGTTTATGAACAAATTACCGCAGTGAAATCCACAGGATCAAGACCAAGACCTAAACCAGACGGAGAACTTCCAGTAGGTCAGAATGTCTCGGACACATACAATCTCCTGTTGTGTGCTACATGTGTGAAACGGCGACTCTGGACAATATCTGTTTGATCTGTTTGTATCATATGAGTTCAAATGAGAAAAGGGCTTTATACCGACATAGAAGTTTATTGAAACACGTCGTGTAATATTCCCTGCAGTTGGAACAATTTTTCACCTATATTTCACAATTTGGGACTAATCAGAAGGAGACCTAGATGTAAATATCTACAAATGGAAAAACAGAAGCATTCATTACTTAAGAAACATTTATAATGATAAGGGGTTATTTCGATTCAATAAAATAAAATTGTACATTATTATTATTATTATTATTATTATTATTATTATTATTATTATTATTATTATTATTGTTATTATTATTATTGTTGTTATTATTATTATTATTATTATTATTATTATTATTATTTATCATTATTTATTATTGTTGTTTATTTATTTATATATTCATATTATTTATATGTTATTATCTATTTATTATTATTATTTCTTATATTATTTACTATCAATTATTATACATTTTTTAACATGTGGCCTGCTGGATAATTCCTTTTTCTTCTACTTGCAGCTTAGGTCACAGCTGTCTGGACATTATTCGATTTTGGTGGAGGCAACTTCTTTTACACTATTATACAGATCTGCCTCAAGATTCAATGTATTGTGTGTGCTGAGATGCTTTTCTGTTCGCCACCGTTGTAATAGAGTGGTCATATGAGTTACCTTCCGCTCAGCTTGAAACTTTATGAACATTCTCCTCAGCAAGATGAGAGATGCTTCTTACACCATTCTGAGTAAACTCTAACCGTTATGACTCTAACTCTAACTGTTATGTGTGAAAATCTCAAGAGATCAACAATTTCTGAAATAAACAATTAAACAATTCCATTTGGCATCAAGAACGAGGACATGGCTGCAATCAGCAAGATCACATTTCTTTTTCCATTCTGATGCTGGTTGTAAACATTAAAAGAAGCTCCTGCGTGATTTTTTGCATAGCACTGCATAGATATGATGGACTGTATGGATAAATGCATGAATGAGCAGGTATACAGGCGTTAACCCCTACTGAAATGATCAGTGGTTTTGTATAAATGCAAAGCCAACTCACCAGCCTTAGGATTATCTGGGTTCTTGTCTGGATGGCAGGTTAAAGCTTTCTGTCTGTACGCTTTCTTGATCTAAACAAGAAAAGGATGATTAAATAAAAGAATAATCTTGCAGGCCACAATTGTGGCTACAAAAATACACTGTACTGTACATGATTCAAATATAACACTACCAATTATTCTCCTTCAAGTAACACAAATTTCACTGCACATCCTTCAACTTAGTCGTACTACGTTCCAGAAAACTAAGGGACTGCTTTTCTTGGTACCTGTCCAAGCCACTGTATGCTTCTTGGCAAACAAGATCATGATAAAATTTCAGACTCTATTGTTATTCATGCCGTTACTGGCAAGAACAGCACAGAACTAAAATGTATAACGGGGCAATCACGGAAAGGGGTGACAGTCCCAGGAAAACAATATGAAATATTCTAGAAATTAAGAAAAAAAAAAGGTGATAATAATGGTTCACCACAAGTTTATAATGGCATGAGCCTGCTGAATGTTACTACTGAGAGATTTTATGCACGTCATATTTAACCTCAAAGGATACAAGTCAGAGTGGGGTTGACAAAACACATCATTATACTCACACACACATCTCCGTCTTGCTGGTCTTGTGAGGACCATCCACTATCATAATTACTAATGTAGCTAATTAACACTATACCTAGACCTATATCAAACCCTACCCAAACAAAAGCAAAGATTTTAGTAATAAAAGCTTCAGTTTTGTAAACAGTACGTTATTTTGTTCCTTGTGGGGACCAGAGGAACCACAAATGTCCTCATAAGGTCAAAACTCAGATATTTCTAACCTTGTGGGCACATTTGCTCCCCAGCAAGATATAAAAACACACACACACACACACACACACACACACACACACACACACACACACACACACACACACACACAC
>JAOVVH010000002.1:7754902-7767161 GCA_028566435.1 Scorpiodoras heckelii
TGGTAAGTGGAACTGAGAAAATGGACAATGAGTGTAGAGAAAAGGAGGTGGTCATAAGGTTATGCCTGATTGGTGTAATGTTGTTACTAAGCTGCACAAAAAATAACTGTTTTATCAAAGTTTTCCCCTCTTTACTATATGTTCTGCATCCTCACTGAACGTCTGGTGAATATTGAACTTTTCAATTCCCATCCTGTATCACATCCTCCTGATTATGTTACATGGTTTACCATCTGTAACAGGTACTGTTTTTTCCCTACAAGCCGATATAATTTTATTGTTTCATGACGCAAAGGTATCTGCATATCCCTAACAGCAAAAGCAATCGGACGAAGGCAGAAGACACAGCTATTATTCTTTTATTTAATGGATAGAAAATTGGACTTAATCGGTTTCTTCTGTTCCATCTGAGGTGTTTAAAATGATTTTTTTTTTATTCAGATTGAGATAGCAGTCTTGTAATTAGCAGGTTAATAGATTTATTAGATACATTATGCAGGAGACCCTCCTCCAGGTTTCTGTAATGCTTTCCCAGCTAGCTCGCTTCCACCATCACACACCAGGACCTGCAGAGCGTTTACACACTCACTCCTCACACCTGTACTGCAGTGTTCTGGCTGGTGCTGGTCATAACAAAGCCCTTCTCGGGTTCCGGTCGCGTAATTTTGAGGCGTTTCAACCGAAAAAATATGGGTCTGGAAGCTGAAAAGTAAATTCCCAGTCAGAATAAAAAAATTAGCAGGTGTTTCAGTGCGAACCGTAGTGGGCGTGTCGTAAGAAATCATCGGAAAAAAAAGAAAGTACAGTGGTCTCCAAATATAACATTTCTCTCCCTGTCCCATGCATTTTTTTATATATAATATGACAAATTAAGACACTTATTTGCTGACTCAGAGTTTTCACTCATTTAAGCTGTATGCATTCGCATTGCACTGAATAGTCTTCTATGTCTTCTTATCATTGATAGTTAATCCATGTTTGGTTTTTTTTGGATAAAAATAAATCTCTCTAATAACAGAACAAAATCGAGCAGGTAATCTGCGATCTCACTGCTACGGTTTACGTGTGCTGTGCATTGCGCAACACCCGCTGTAGATGACGCGTCCTCGATTAGGTTCTGCTCGAAATGGGTCAAAATACGGGCCAGTTCTGTAGAGAACTCCAACGTTTCAAGAATCCCGAACGGACCCGGTTCAAGAACCCGTACCATGTTGGTCGAAAGGAGTTGAACAAGGCCTCAAGGTTTTAGTTTGGCATCATGTGCCGATGTGACGGAGTGAACACAGATGTTGGCAGGCATTCCACAAAAAAAGCTCATAAAACCCATTTGAGAGACAGCTCACGTGTTCCTGCTCATTCAGGTGAATCTGTAATTGAGGCATGAGTGTGTATATGCAGTATTTCAGCAGCCCTGACAAGCTTTTGCAGAACGAGCAGAATGTCAGTTAAAGACCACAAAGAGCTTTTTCCGTCTCATATAACATAAATAGTTTGTTAAACTTCACAAGAAATAATTACAAAACAACAGGAAATCGCATGAGTATTAATGAAGTCCTTGAAGCCTGTTTTTATTATGTCAAGCCCTTGTTTGTACTCGTATGTAATACTGCTCTGCTTTATTGAGGAGGCTGTGACCAAGCCAAGACTGCAGGAAATGATTTGTTAATTAGACCAAATCATTCAACAAGGCATTATTTCTACGCTTTTATCAGTTATTACAGTGAACTGATGGACTTGAGCAACATGCAGAGAAACGAACGTGTCAGCAGTTCACCGTTAATTATAAAAATGAATCTCAGAATGAATAAAGGACATGACCGAGTGCACGGCAAACCTCCAGGAGGAATTCCTACTTATGTCGTATATTCCCTACCTGCCTCTTCAATCCTAAAGATATGGCCAGTGGTGAAGAAGTGTAGAGCAATGCAGACAGTGTGGGACATTAATCTGCAGTATTTGTAGGTTTCCAGAATTAATTCCAGAGTCTATAGCAATTACAAGGAAATGTTAGAAGATCTGATCTGTCCTGTCCCAAAATGAGCCGAGAGCTGGTGGCTTGAACACAGTACCCACTCATGGCCTAATTGGTCACCCATTAAATAATCTGCACAATAGACCTTTTTTTACACCACCCAGTGTTAGTTAGATGAATGTTGAAAAGCATTGCCTACATATTGGATGATTTCTATAAACAGTAAGTATCATCTTCATATCCAAGTCTAAATACAATGGGTTGTGAATAGGGGTGCATGTAACTGCTATGCATTAATTAGTTAAGAGCTTGGATTAGTGTACCAGAGACATAGCTAATGGCCATCAACAAAGAATTGTGGTATAAGATGTGTCCACATGCCCATCTAGCAAACAAAACTGACACTTTTTATACAGGGGCAAGAATTTCAGTCATCCAGCGTTTGATAAGCATGAAAAAAGTAAGGAGCGTACGAACAGTCACCGCTATTGCTATCACCTAAAATCAGGTGATCGTCTGCGGCCATGCATTTAATTGCTTGGTCGTCTGCGGCAATTTTGTTTACAGATTGTTGGCGCAAAGCTAATCAAATTGCTGAAAAGGGTACATGGTGAGAATGGTGTCTCTTTAGGTGGTTGTGGTCTGTATGGAGGCATTTGATGTTTTCAGAATATCAAGGCCCTTTCAGTGGCCTACATGCTCCCGTGAGAACCAGACGACAAACGTTATGTGCACCCCTGCTTATGAACCTATGATATATAAGCTTATTTTAAATAAGTGCAACTCAGTACCAATTGATGCCCCTACTTAGAACAAGGTTAGTCTGTTCAGGCATTTGACTTTGCTGTGACTGTGACTTGTTTTGATCGAACCAGGTCATCTGCTAGTTGCAAAATAATTGCATATAAATATAAGTCCTCCAAACATTCATGTGAACAAGACTCTCATAAGGACAAAAGGATGAAAAACATAATGTCTTCACCGCCTAGTGGTGGAAGCATAAAATATAATGATATCCCACAACTCCACAATTAGCATTTGAACTGGTAACAGGTGAGGTCATAGAGATTGAGTATAAAAGGCTTACTGCGCTTTCAAGTGGTGTCGGTTTTATCGGAAAGACCAGTTTCCCATGAGGAGGTACCACATGAACACCCTCTGAAGTCGGACGCTTAAGTCGGATACATCGAACTTTTTGATGCAGCCCGATCTGCCCAAGCAGTGACGTAAACGCTGTTTCCAACATGGCCGAACAGTTCATCAACAGTATGATATCAAATAATAAAGTAAAATTTGAACGTTGATTCTAATAGTAACGTCGTTTTCAAACATCTACAGTAAACGCATGCTGGTTTTTGCTACGTTTACGTTCACAAACACCCGTAGAAAGGCTACAATTGACAGCTAATAGAGATATTTATTGAAAACAGTGATTAGCCATACAACAGAAAAAGGTTGACAGCCTCCATGTTTTTTTTTTTGTCCCCCACACAAACCACATGAACGCGACCAAGTCGGGTAAACGAGTTTCATCTCGGAGAAACCTTCTGTCCGACGTGCACTTGATAGCGCTATTAGTCTTTGCAAAGCAAGGATGGGTCATAGTTCACCACCATGGGGCTGTGTTTGCAGATAGTGTGTGGCCTCAGGGGTCCTGTAGATCTGCTACGTTATTAGTATTGCTTTAAAAAAAATCAAATCGCATGAAGTTACGCAGAAAAACTCCAATAAATGTTATCACAAATATCACAAGCTGTACAATCACAATGTGTGGTTAATATTTGCATGTTCACCTGTTTTTCTTAAAAATAACGTTTCTTGTAAATCCTTTAAATGATGCCAGTGCCAGGTGACAGGGTACAAATCTTTAGCTTAAACAAATGCACATTAAAGCATAAAGCAGTCAGAGTAGCGTCTTCATTTCCTTTCTGTTTTGTCTGTTTTTTTCCTACATGCCTGCATGTTCCTGATACTGAAAATCAAAAACAGTGTCATTCCACCATCAGCCAGATCAAGCCCAGGCGATTCAGTACAAGTAGTGTGTGCTGTAGTTACAGCATTGAGCAGTGTCACACCACCGTGATGTATATAATGTTTAAACAAACCTACATACCAAATGTTTTGCAATTTCAATAGAGACTAGGCTTCTGGTTTTGTTTTGTTTTTTTAAACTTGTCATCTGTGCAACAATGAATTAAACTAACAGCCCAGACACAAAGTCTCTGTACATGTATATTTGAAAGTGAAAGAGCTGAATGGATGACCTCTCCTGTGGGCCACTGAGTGCATATTTGTTGGATGCCAGCCTGGCTGACGCACAGCAGCCACCCCGACTGCTCCGTGTGTTCATCGCCTGTGATGACGAGCAGTGCCACCCACTGAGGCAGTCATAACATAGTCGGTAGCTATTTCTTGGGCACACACAATTACAGAGCCAGAGCTCAGGGTTCTTCTGCACACGTACAATTACATGTCTTTACACATGAACACACAGTCGTTTGAGGCTGTTATTGTTATTGCCTTGTCCGTGAGCACTGTCTGTGAGTTTTGTACTGCACAATTTGAATTCAGTAGAGAAAGGCTGAGCGAATGTGCCTTTTTGTAAGCTGCCCCATGGATCCTATTTCTCTCTGTCTGTTCATCTCGCTCAGGTTCTCTCTGTAACCAGCATGTTATGTGTCTGCATTGTTGACATGCTGTTCCTGGGCTCATTTGCCAGCAAAACAGATTTGGGAAATTTGGGAGACACGCGATATGGCCGAAAGTATGTGGACACCTGACTGTCACACCCATAAGTGGCACTTCTCCAAAGTGTTGCCATGAATTTGAAAGCATACAAATGTACAGGATGTCGATCTACGAGGCTCAAACGTGTTCCAGCATGCCAATGCACCTGTGCACAAAGCGAGCTCCATGAAGACATGGTTTACCAAGAACGAAGGGGAAGAACTCGAGTGACCTTCACCTTAACCCCACTGAAAACCTTTGGGATAAACTGGAACACCGACTAAACCCCAGACAGCGGTGCCTGGCCTCACTAATGCTCTTGAGCACAAATCCCCACAGCTATGCTCAAAGATTTGGTTTAAAGCTTGCCCAGTAGAGAGTATTATAAATCTTTAATGGGATGTTCATCAAGAGTGTGATGGGCAGGGCTGGATATACGTTTGGTGGTTTTTGGGTCAGCCAAAGTTCTGCCAATGTCTTACACTTCCTTCATTTTAACATTTATTTTGTTTAGAGTATTACAAATAATTAACATTAGAAGAGCTAGAACAAAATGCAAACAATTTGTTATAGACAGGCATTTCTAAAAGAAAAAAAAACACTTTCTTGTTATTGCATGTATAACACAATACTGATAAAGGCGCTGTAGCTTTAAAAATGGACATAATTGCTTACATTTTCATCACCTTTTTGTCCCAGGAATGGTCTCATTCTGTGCATGCATTAGGTGTTAAATAGTTATGTCATATGTTTAATGTAATATACACAACACTGCCAAGCAGAAAGCTTTTTAAACACGTGGAGTTTGTTTTATTACAGTTTAATCACTATTAATGCCAGTGACCAAATAAAGTGATTCAGAATATAAATTAAATACTAGTGCTGTCATGCAATTAATTTATTTAAAATAGAGCCATTTAACCGAGTTCGCTATGAAGAGCCCTTGGGATTTTGTACCCTGTGCAGTGTGTAGGGAGCAGGGATACAGATTAGGGACACTTGCTATTGGAATGCAGCCTAAAACGAGTAAAGTAACGGTCAATTTCGGAATATTTGTGTTCGCTCACGGCACGGACGGTTTGCGTAATTTAAGCGTTAAAATTTTTAGTGGCATTAATTTTTTAAAATGCAATTAATTCGTTAACGCCTTTGTTGACGCATTAATTTGACAGCATTATTAAATACACAAACTTAAGTCTTTGTGTAACTTAGTTTTCATTCTCGGGTCCTAATGAGACTGTAAATGAACGCTTTATTAATGGCAGACGCTCCTGGAGGGTACAGATGGAGATAAAAGGCTCACAGTGCTCGTATTAAGTATAAAATGTGTTACATCATGTGTTAAGTGCTGAATTACCATAATAAAGATTTTGCCTGTTTTTTTTTTGTTAGACTTTCATTGTTACAATAAAATAGGCATTTCTAGGGTCTCTCAATTTGCTAAATACTTAATAATAAACATTTCTCGGTTCACTCCATTCACGATTTCTTTGATTAGATTATTATGACTGCTGTAGCAGCGTTTTATTATTTCGAACATTTTTTCGTCAAACATGTCGTGTTTAGACTTCACCAATCCACCTGAAACTTGGTGTGGTTGTAGCCCCACATCTCTGATACAGAATCTACGGTTTGTGTCATTAGGTGTGTTGTCCTTCATGCTAGCGCCCCATGAAGAGGGTAGGCTCAAAGCCCATTTTGGGCAGTCGCTCAAAAACCATTATGCCAAAAACTCTGAACTTTTTGTGCCATGTTGGCCTCTAGGAGGTGCATTAGACTAGCTCTTTATGATTTATTTGTGGAGTAGCGCCACCTAGTGAATAATGTTCAAAACCAAAATCTAGCATTTTACCAGCCAATATCTTGTCATGTAAAGGCTCAATTTTCATGCAATTTCACACCCTGCATCGCTACCAGGTTCTTTAGACACACTCCATATGTCATGAAAGTTTGTCCACAGGGGGTGTTGCGACTGACACGTTTCAATAATTCAAGAACTGTTTAAACAATTTTGCAATTTCATATTCTGGTTTACTTAATTTTTGGACTGTCTCTGACGTTATACAGCGGTTATATTCTGCACCGTTGTGCACCATGTCTGGTTATGTTTAGTATTAAACAAACAAAAATGCAAATATATTGGGTGTTCAAAAATGTTTGACTGGCAGTGTATGTTTATTTAAGACACAAGTTTTAAAGAAATAGTGAAACAGTAAAAATTATTAGTATTTCAGTATGATAATGACGATTGATTTGCAGTCTGATAAGGTCTATATGTTACTAATGCAGATCTGCAACTAATACCAGTGCTAAGTCTAAGGAAGGTGTAGAAACTTGGTGTAAAGAGGACTGTGTTACACAGTAACTTGCAAGAAAGAGCTTAAGAATGAGAACCAGCAATGTGTCAATTCACTGGATTGAAGCTGGAATGTTTAATATGTTCAATATGATACTCCTTTAACTGGGGTGAATTGAATAAGAAATTATTCAGTCACTTACTTCTGTAAATCATATCAGCTGTTCAACACCGTCCAAGAGAGCTTAGTAATAAAAAAAATGATCAAATATGTAGCTTGATACCTAATTGACGTTTGTATATTTGTCACTCTGTTCAGTATGCGCTCTTAAAGTACCCTGTTCAAGTTGACCCTGATTACCTCCTCCTCTTTTCTGTTACATGGCAACCCTTCAACTGTAGCTTTAGGAGTTGAGTTGTGACAGCGTTGGCATCCCTGTAACAAAGTGTCCTTTGATCGCGGAACCGCCTCACTTTGCAAAACGGATGGCTAAGCGGGAGTCCTCCTCCTCTCAGCAGAGTGATGAAAAATGACATCAGCCGTAATAACATATTGGACATCTGCTGCAGAACCGAGATTGGTTAAGTGCACAGATCTGGGAGACGGATGTTTCCTTACGTGCACCAGTACGCTCCCAGTTGTGAGTCGGGCGGTTTTGTTTTGTGGGAAATTGTACGTTCAGATTAGAGACTTTGGTCAATCCCAGTGGATGGAGGATGAGCTCTGCTTTTTGACCTGTGACACCTGTAGCAAACAGCGCAGTGTAGGTTGAGACAGAGAGCAGTGATGTATTGACAGAGAGGATATTAGTTGCACCTTTGATGAATGTGACGGCGCTTCAGTTCATGAGTTCAGGCTTGGGGGTGGGGGGGGGTTGTTCAGTTCTCTGGCAGGTCCTTCACAGTGGGAACACATCGGAGCTCAGTGGATGGCAGAGAGGCAGCAGTTTGCTCTGGCAGCTCTGACTGATTCTGCGTGGCTCCGAACTGAAGTGCCAGGAGTAAATGGGCCAATTAAGGACAGCTTGCTCAGCCTCTGCATGGGGTTAATACCACTCTGCCGTAATTAAAAATGAATTCAGATTCTCTATCCTGGAAAACTGTTTCATTCCAACTTTTTATTCACTCTCACTTTCTCACCAAGACATGCAGATGCTCCAGTTGGGCTTTTTTCCTAACGCGCAAGCCTTTTTTTTTAATACAGTGAAACATCTGGCACACTGTCTCCTTCTGGTGTTCAGCAGAAATAAAGGTTCAGTGGTACAGGGTAGAGGGTTTTAGGTGTGAGGTGTGAAAAGGGGAGGTCTGAACATGCAGGTGTGTGTGTGTGTGTGTGTGTGTGTGTGTTGGGTGATTAGGTAGGTTTTTATAACTTGGTCGGGACTGAGTGTCTCTGTAAAGATTGGAATACCTGACATTTGTAATATATCCACATTAATTCTAACTTGTGTGTAAGTGTGCACTGTTGCTTAGCCAGAAATGTATTTGTTTGGGTTAGTTCTGATCAGCACTGCCATGTTCTTCTGTACATTTCATAGCCATCATACATGATAAAATTATAAACATGATAGGAATGGCAGCAGAGGTAGCAATGTAACATGTTTGCAGCAGTACATTTACATTTGCATTTACGGCATTTGGTAGACGCCCTTATCCAGCGCTTATCCAGCTCTTATCTGACTTACATTTATCCCATTTATACAGCTGAGCAGATGAGGGTTAAGGACCGTGCTCAAGGGCCCAGCGGTGGCATCTTGGCTATGGTGGGATTTGAACTCATGACCTTCTGCTCAGTAGTTCAACATCTTAACCACTGAGCTGCACACTGCCCCATCGTAGCAGTAGCAGATCACACAGCTGTGGGGTTTTCAGTGTAGTCACATCATCTGTGCTAGAACCAAAAGTTGCTGTAGTATGATTTGGGATCAGTCCAGACGCTTGAGGTGGCAAAATTCTGGGGAACCGCAGCCAGAAACAAAAATCACTGACATCCAGTGAAGTAAAGAAATTGATCAGGTTAAAAACAAAGAACAGGGATTTATTGGTGAGGTAAAAAGTCACTGGTGAAGAAACTGTCTGATCATACACAGGGATTACCCATGACACCTTAACAGCCCTGGTCTGCAGTAGTGTAATAAAATATCCTAAAAAGGAATTTGACATAAGCCTGCTGAGTGTGATGCACTAACACAACAAAATGACTGTATGTGAAATTAAACCTTTCTCTCTTCCTTACCGCTCCGCAGGAGAGTACATTAAGACGTGGAGGCCGAGGTATTTCTTGCTGAAGAATGACGGTACGTTTATTGGTTATAAGGAGCGGCCCCAGGATGTGGACCAGCTAGAGACGCCGCTCAATAACTTCTCTGTGGCACGTGAGTATCTCAGTCTGACTTTATTGTAAGTGGGAAAAGTTTTAAACGTCAAAAGCTCTTGGGATCACTTGCCTTTTTTTTTTTTTTACATTTGAGCAATGCTCTTAACATCAGTAATATAGGTGGTGTCCCTGTCAAAAACTATGAGTAAAATACTTTAATAGGTGGATGTACATGAATTCAGGCTGACCCCAAGAACTACAAGTCTGTTCCAACAGTTCCACCACTTCTTTCTCTGTCTCACTTTCCCCTTCTGAACTCAGCCGAGCATCAGCCCTAAATCGCTGCCAAAAGCCGCTTGAATGATTGAACAGGCTAATTAGACAGCCATATTGTTTGTTAAAGGAAATGCTTCCACCCTGACACTCGTGAGTTATAACGGTTATTAAGTGCCTTATTTTCATTATTTATCTCGGCTCCGCTCTAAAGCAGCAGCCGCATCAGCAGCAGTCATCCCTGGCGTCAGATGCAGTCAGTCGTGTAACAGCAATGATGTTGGTGTACACCGATGACATGGTGCAAAGCATTCTGGGCTGTTGATGAGCCCTGCTGGAGCACAGTGGTGGCCTCCACTCAAGTCCTCCATCTCCTCGACAGGCCTCTTATGTCAACCCCCCCTTCCACTCCTGCCACAAATGGCTGTGTGCTACAGCTTCCTCTTCCACATATGGCTCCTGATGCGACTGTGTTCCACTGCCATTGTGCTTTGTTACTTCAAAAAGCACAAGTCATGATATTTTTTGTTTAGTTGCCACGGCTTATTTTTGTTTCATTGCTAAAAAAGACACGAGTGTTCGCTATTTAAGTGCTGATGTACAGTTTCTGACTCTGCTGGAGTCTTCAGTGTAAGCACAGAGAACAAAAAAAGGTGTCTCATTACTGATTACGTGACTCATTACTTTGAACATAGCTTGAATCCAGTGTAATGTATACATACAGTATAATTACAGTATATATAATTATAATTAAAGCTGCTGGTCATTTTTAGTTTTTGTGAAAGTTTTTCTGTTCTTCTCCTTTTTTTCCATTGATATTTGGTCCTTAGACTTCATCAGTCCATATAAAACTTGGTCTGGTACGACGTATAAGGTTTGTGTTCCTAGATGTGCGTGGCCTCTCATGCTAGCGCCCCCTGAATTGGGGTACTCTGAAAGTGCTGTTTGGGCAATAGCTTGAAAACCATTTTGCCAAAAATTCTGAACTTTTTATGGTAAGTTGGCCTGTAGGAGGCGCATTCTCCTAGCTCATTATAATTCATTTTTAGAGTAGCGCCACCTAGTGAATAGCATTCAAAAGCAAAAATCTAGCATTTTACTAGCCAATATCTTGTCCTGCAAAGGTTCAAACTTTACAAAATTTCACACCCTGCATCACTACCACATCCCTTAGATACACAAAATTTCTTGGGCTCGTACGTGTTGCAGTGGTCATGTTTTTTCCCCCTACAATTTTCTCCCCTAATTTAGTCGTGTCCAAATCCCATTGGGATTTCTCACAAGTCACATGACATGGGCAAGGACCATGCTTCAAGACACCTGACATTTTTTCGAACTGCTGCTCAAGCGGTGATGTAACACACTCACACTAATGCGGTACTGCTGCTTGAACTCACGGATGCCTGTGATTGGCTAGTGTCGCTCAAATTGAAACGGGAGAGCGAATGCTGCCCCTCCCACCCTGAGAGCTCAGCCAGTTCTGCTCTCAAGTCCCGGCTATGGGTAGCTTTAGCATCCTCCGGACTTGAACTGGCGATCTCCGGGTGATAGGGTTAACGTTTCCCTTTGTGCCACTCAGAAGCTATCTGTACGTCTTTGACATTGGTGTGATGTTATAATTAGCATTTTTTGCAGAAGGATAACGCAGTGTAAAAATATTACGCCTTCACTGTATTAGGTGACAATTTATAAACACAAAAAACAGTGGGGAAAATCCTTGCACAACATTGTATGCATATCAAAATATATCAAATCATCTAACTCTTTGTTCTTTTATTTTTGATATCGGCTTTTCCAGTAGATTGCATACGTTGTCAGTATTTAACACATTGTGGTTTAAGCTGAAAGCAAGAGATACTCACAGTATGAGTGTGTTAGAGTCTGTTCAGAGTCAAACTGTAAGATGAGGGCTTACTATAATATTATATTTGTGGCAAAACTGACCTGAACACTGCTGCAATCCCATGATGCACCTGTTCTGCTGCAGCACAACTGGGGAGGTTCTCCACCATGTGTGTTTAATGCAGTACTGGGGATGAATGAAGAGAAAGATAAATGATCGTCATCGTGACTTTCTCTCTCATTTATTTCTCTCTCTCTCTCTCTCTCTCTCTCTCTCTCTCTCTCTCTCTCTCTCTCTCTCTGTCTCTGTCTCCCCCTCTTGCTCCCTGGTGCACTTCTCTGTGGCCATGTCCAGAATGTCAGCTGATGAAGACGGAGAGGCCGAAGCCCAACACATTTATCATCCGCTGCCTGCAGTGGACCACTGTTATTGAGCGCACGTTCCACGTGGAGACCCCAGAGGAACGGTCAGATAACACAAGACATACTTGCTCAGTCAGTTGTGTCATTCTGTTTCTCGTTCTGTTATTGTTTTTCTATTCTAAGCATGTTAGCATGAAATGGTGACGTAAAGTACCTACATACTTGTGCACACAGGCTTTTAGATAAATCAGGAAATGTTAATTTTGCAAGTTAGTGGTCTGATGTATTGACACATACACTGAAATACCAGAAAAACTGGTACTGGAACCTGTGCAAAATACATAGCGACCACCAAAGCATGTCATTGGTTGTGTCTGTATATATATACACACACACAGGGGTTAGACAATGAAACTGAAACACCTGGTTTTAGACCACAATAATTTATTAGTATGGTGTAGGGCCTCCT
>JAOVVH010000002.1:7906602-7921399 GCA_028566435.1 Scorpiodoras heckelii
TATTCTGGTTTGTTTAACACTTTTTTGTTTACTAAATAATTCCATATGTATTTCTTCATAGTTTGGATGACTTTAGTTTTAATCTACAATGCAGAACATTTTAAAATAAAGAAAAAACCCTGAATTAAAGGTGTGTCCAAACTTTTGACTGGTACTGTACATTTCCTGGTCGTCCAAGTAAAGATGGTTGTCGAAGTATGTGACCTATTTACACAAGAACAAACAGCATCTAAGATACACCACACCTCTGCTAAATTTAAGTAAACTTGACAATAGCTTGGTAAATATGCACAACAGCAAAGAGTTTTAATGAAAGACTCTTTCTCTTCACCGTCTTTACTTGTAGCATGGGCGATACTCTAGATAATCAGATGTCACTTTTTTTACTCTGTTGCACTGGGAGGCAGCTGAAACAGTAGATAAAATTATGGAAAAACTGATGCAGAAGCCTGAATAATAAATAAACTCATGCCCCAATAGAGTATAAAAGAAGAAAATTGTGCTCTTGGTTAGTTTGAGGAAGGTATTGAATGGACGAATAAGGTAAAAAAAAGTGCCTGTGAATGAATATCATAATAGTTAGCTAGTGTGTATGAAGATGCACAAACATAAATGCATAAAGGATGGCTGCTGATAAAGGGCTCATGATGTAGAGCACCACCTACCCCAGGTGAAGGAACATATTTGTTCTAGAGAGCATGTAACTGGAGGAGCGCAATTTATTTATTTTTTCTAGATATACTATCTACTACTGTTTTGGTGCCCATAAAAATAATGGATAAAAAATGTTTAGATTTGAGGAGCACTTTAATTTATATAAGTTAGTTCACATCCTGACTACAAATGCAGGACCCTCCCTTATACATCAGGAATTTACAAGAAAAAACAAATACTCCAAAGTGCTTGACATGAGAAGGTTCAAAGGATGGGTGCTCTTTGGAAACAATGCTGCTCTTCCATTGGCCATGCTACTGGAAGCAAGGAGCAAAAATACAGTCATGGCCAGAATTATTGGTAGCCTGGTAAAGGTGAGTAAAAAGGTTTTTTGTGAAATATCTTCACTTCACACCAGACAAAAAACAAAGAAGAAGAAAGCCAACCTTTTTATTGAAGTAAATTTATTCTGAAATTTATCATCATGAAATAATTATTTATAACAAAACCACATGTCATGATTATTGGCACCCCTGGAAATTCTTAGAAACAAAATGTAACTGAAGCATTTTTCATTTATATTTTACTTTTTAAGTTGATCAGACTGTCTAAGAACTTTCATGCTGTAATCCACGACTTCCTGTTTCAGGTATATGAGATGACACATGGGACAAATTCTCTTAGTCATTATTCAACATGGGAAAGACAAGAAGACACACAATTCAATTCAACAAGTCAGAAAATGGCTATAAAAATAGCTCCTCGCATGAAAATGCCCAGATCTACAGTTACAGGAAATAATTAAAACATTCCAATCAACTGTAACTGTGACAAACCTGCTTGGACGAGGACCCATGTTTATTTTGCCCCCACGCACAGTGAAGAGGATGGTAAGAGGGGCCAAAAGAAAAAAAAAATCCCCAAGGAACACTGCTGGAGATTTACAGAAGAAAGTAGCATCTTGGGGTCACCAAGTCTTCAAAACAACCATCAGATGCCACCTCCATGCCAACAGATTATTTGGAAGGCTTTCCAAAAAAAACAAAAAAAACTTTCCTGTCATCCAACCACAAATATAACCACACAGTAAGCTCCAGTAACATTTAGCAAACTCCAGGCACTTATGTCGGGGTTGGATGTCAGGAAAGGCGTTTTTCTGAAAAGCCTTCCAAATACTCTGTTGGCAACAATTTGAATGTGCATTTTCTTGTCTTTTCCCATGTTGAAAAATGACTAAGCGAATATGACACGTGTCACTTCATATATATACCCCAGTGAAATAGGAAGTCGTGGATGACAGCATGAAAGTTCCTAGACACGCTGATCTTAAAAAAGTTAAATATAAATGCAAAAAATGCTTTAGTTACATTTTTTTTCTAGGGGTACCAAAAATCATGGCACAAGTGGTTTTGGTAATAATAATTTTTTGTGATCATAGATTTTTTTCTCAGAATAAATGTACTTCATATAAGGTAGATTTTTTTTCTATATGAGAGATTAATTCACCAAAAGTTTAATTTACTTATAAAATTTTTACTCATCTTTACCAGGGGTGCCAATAATTCTGGCCATTACAGTAGTTATTCCCTGAGAGATGCTTTGAGTGAGTGAGACAAAACGAATTTTGACAATTCGAACATAAGGGTCAATAAACCATGCTTGTATTGACCATATTTCGATGCAGTTCAGCTTTGCTTACAGTCTTACTTCTAGACAGGAGCTGATTTTTATCATTTTTTAAAAACCAAATAGTAATTTATCCAGTCATACGTACCAAACGTACATGTTTAGAACAGCTGGGACTAAGCACATAAATTAGGCACACATTCCAGATAAAAAAGGACATCGGTCCATCAGTGAGCAATTATCACAGACTCATGTTTATGAGTGAAAGGATCCAGCTTGGACATTCTATCCCATGTGCTTGCCATACCCCCCTCAAGACCACAACCGTATCTCACTCTTTTTAAAAACACAGAGTTCACAGACCATCACATGCTATCTACACGAGCTCTAACTCCGACCTAGCATTCAGTTCAAGCATATACACCCCAATACACCACAGAAGCGAAACATCGTATCTCGCCGTTATCTTCTTCTTCACGCAAACCCCACAATTTTAAAGCACTTAGTGTTTTTGCGTCGCCACTTCTGCCTTATAATTTGAAAAGATTGCAGGGCTCAGGGAGGAACAGAGCCGAGATAGCAACAGATGGAAAACTGTTGACAAGGGCCAAGGAATATTCAGCTTTTCAAAAACATCACAGAACAACTGTGGTTAGACTGAATACTAATTCAGATCTACACCTTCCACAACCAGTTACGTCAGAGATAAACAGCTAATGAACAGCTTCAAATACAAGACAGAGATTGCTTTAGAGAAGGTATTTTATAATAACAGGAGCATGACCCTAAACCATCAAAGAGTCCATGCGTCAAATGGGTTGCCATAGCTTAAAAAAAAAAAGTTAAAAAAAAAAAAAAAACATGGTAGATTCCGTCAAAAAGTTCAATGCTGGACAATCAGCCTAACTTTGCATGAGAACAGCAGGAGCCTATAGAGCCAATTAACCCCAATAGTACTACACAGACCTTCCTGCCCCCTTCTGAAGTACCTCTATTCAATTCTCCATTTCCTTCAAACAACATAGGCCATCTGTCAGGTGGAGGGGATGCAGAGGTGTAAACTCACTGCAAACTTTACCAGTGAGGCAGACGACCCACATTAAATCCTCAGCCTGGGTGACACACTGCAAAGTGAGATGTGGGAATGCAGCTGAATGGAAATGTTCTGTTAACGGGTGAGGCTAGAATGAAAACCTTTCAAACACTTCTCCACAACCTGGTCGAGGCCACTCTCCCTCAGCTAAAAAAAAAAAAAAGGGTAGTTGGAGGAAATCTCCATGGCTACATGGAATGCCTCATTAAGCTAATGTTCACAATAAGTGCCTTCCCTCTCACACTAACTACCCCCAGCGTTATCAATAGCTCTTTTGCTTTGGACAATCTAGCAGTTCCTAACAAAAGTGCAATGGACTAACAGAAAGTCAAACGCTAATCAGACTAATCCACTGTAAAGGTTTTGCTAATACAAACTACTGTGATGCAAAAGAGTAAATAATGAGAGAAGGGTGGGCTGTGCATGAAGCGCAACAAAAAGACAATAAATTCCTGTCCAAAGCCCTCTTTCATCATTGGACTTTGCTAGACTTTAGCAGTCATGCATGCAACATATGCTATTCTTCTCTGGTCAGAGCTGAATAGAGGAGATTTTAGGAGACCCTGTGCCTAAAGATGTCCTGGGGCAGGAATGTGATTAAAGAGTCACTGGATCTTTATCATTCTGCTAAAGACATCATCTAGATACGGAGTCAAGTCTAGTGGTGCCGAAAGGCCTGGAGAAAACCCATCAATCAGGAGGTTCAGAGTAAATAAGGCTTTCCGGATATGTTGTTTAATTCCAAAAAAGACCAGAGAGACAAATGTGCTACCCAACTACTTAATATAACTGTTAAAAACTGAATAATCAGAATGATCAGGACAGAGGAATTAGTATAAACTTGGCTATTTTTTGGTTTTCTTTTTCTTAGCCATAAGCAACCATTGCTATGGTTGAAGCCCACCCATTCCCTTTTACCATCTCAACCTGTCATTTATTAAACCTAGAACAAAGCCTGGTGAATTGAGAAATGGTGCTGAATGAAACAGTCATCTCCCTAGTCCCAAGCTCTTCTCAGCCCCCTGCTGATTACGAAACAGGAAACAGGAGATGGAGCCAGTGACATATTGGCATTCTTTACAAAGTGGTACATCAGCACCAGTGCCAAGTACATTCACCAGTCAGCCAAAAGAAAGACTTAAAAAGGCTGGGTCCATTAATATTTCCATTCAAAATAATCCCCTCTGGCTGTAGACCTGGTATTCAGACTTTATTGTACTTTGAATGTGTTTCTTGAAAGTGGAGATTAATCAGTGCATTCAAAACCACAAACGTTAAATTAATAAGAGTCTAGTCTAGCAAGCCAGACTTCTCTCTTATGCCAGATGATCTGATACCTTGGGAAAGTAAAAACAGTAAGAACTACCTATTTTCACAAAGGGAGTTTGACTGACTTAAGTGCAAGCAGATCTTACCATATTTAGTGACCAAAAGTGGTGTTCATAACTTGTTCTATTTTCCTTCAAAGAACATTTACATGGTAGCATAAATATCCAATCAGCGTGCAACCTTCAACCACAAGCAGAGTAGCTAAAGCTGGGATTAAAAAGAGCTACAGAGCTGCTGTATGCTATGATGTCCGGTGCTATTCTAGGGTCATTACAGTAGAATTACACAGTGTTTGGTTTTTGATCTTTAAAAACAGAAAAGGACAACAGCAATACAGGACCTTACCTTCACCCATTGAGACCTGATGATGATGATGATGATGATGATGATGACCGTTATGAGACTTCTCTGGCATGTCACTCAAGCTTCAGACACTACAAAAAAAATACACAAAGACATAAATGAACTTCATGTTTGCCAGAATCACACTAATATTATGTTTAAACATTGAGGATTCTGGGCTCCCGAGTGGCGCAACAGAAAAGTGTGCACCCTATCATCCGAAAATCGAGAGTTCAGAGAGCTAAACTGGCCGAGCTCTCTAAACAAGGGTGGGAAGGGTAGCATACATTCTTTCCCATATCAATCAGTCACAGTAGGCAATCATGGGTGCCCGTGAGCTCATGCATACAGAAAGTGGGCCGATGCGCTTTCCTCCGAGTGTGTTGCACCGCTGTCCGATGTTGCATGAGCAGCAGTTTGAAAAGATCCGTTGGTTGGCATCATGTGTTTCGGAGGAAGCACGTGGTAGCATTTTGCCCTCCCTGAATGGGAGCTGTTATGCGATATGGAAGAAACCTTGATGGGTGGGAATTTGCCATGTTCAAATTAACAGAGAAAATTGGGGGATTCATGCACTATCTGGCACCTACTTCTAATTCTAGTTCTACTAATACTGGGAAAAAAGCTATATGGATTTGAAGATGATGTCACTACTGCATGTCACAGATGCACGTCAGCCACAGTGTTGTTCATTTAGCCAGTTTTATTATTTTATTTATTATTTTATTGTCTACATTCATTATACTATATTGTGTAAAGTGATTTGGTGAGTCATTCCGTTATAAACACTGTTCACACAGGATGTGAGTCAGAATGAGTAAATTCAGGTGGTAATATCTGTACTGGTACTAAAGATCCCATACACAAGCTTTAAAAAGGGAGAAAAACAAGCAATCCACAATTCTCTAGGATCATCTACTGATTTTGCTTACGCACCGTATGGATCTGAAAGTTGTAGCTCAATGTGGAGGTCATGTGGAGGCTCCAAAACAAATCTCTTCATTAAAAATAACAGGCTTTCTCAAATCTGACTGAATAGTAACAGGATCCTGGCAAGTCACAATATCTTCGTAATAACCTCAACGCTCTAAGAAGTCACAGTACATAACACTAACCACTGCCAATTTTTTTCCTCCAGCCATCCAACACTTAAACACTTACCATAACTTAAATCTAAATCTTTGACTAGATTTGTCCTTCTGTACAGCCTTTATTTCAGTGCCCAGGCATTCAGATCCATGGAGTTAACCCAGAGCCGTGCATTCCAGCTGCCCCCTGCTTTGCCCTCCGTTCTGAGGGAAATGGCTATGGAGTGTTATCGGCCCGAGAGAGGGAAATTCCTGCCATTCCAGAGCACAGAGTAAATCAGTGTTCTGTATTAGCTTGTGCCAGCCACTTGCCACTGCACTGTATATCTGCCAGTGGGTAGAGAAAGCCAGTGGGCTGGTAAAACTGGAGCTCTGAAGCTTTCCAGTGCTGGACTGGAATATATTTGCGGTGGTGTGTAGATTAAGCAAATGTTTAAGCTAAAAATGTAAGCCCATAAAATGTCCAGCAGTGCTTCCCCAATTTGACGTTACAATTATAAAATGCATTCAGAAAATGGATAGAGCAGTGCTAGTGCATTTAAAAATGGTCAACTCGCAGACGTCTGAGAATCCTGGCCATTGACAGAAACTTACACACCAAAAGACTGTATTAATTATTAACCAAATCTCACCTTGACATCTACAACACACAAAGGCACAAAACATTTGGAAGATAGTAAGCATATGCTGGAATATGTACATATGGACAAACAAACTGATCCTGACCAAAACCTTTCAGATTTCGAACCATGCTCCAAATGTTGATCATACGATGTAATATTACACTGTGTAAACAGCTTAAGTCAAATCTACATATCTAATCAGTCTTTGCCAAAGGAAAAGCTCCAAAACAAAGGACAAGTAGTGAAAGGAGATTGTAACTCAAAGTCAAAGACAGAAAATGAAAGTTTGCTACTTGATCCATGCAAGCTGCATGGACTGATTCACTGCATTCAACAGTTTTCTATAACAGGACTGAGCAGGGGAAGACTGCTGCATTTCCCACACCAATAATGAACCCTCGACAACACAAATTAATTCTCTGTTCTTGAATTCAATTAAATTAATTCTGGAGAACAAGCTCACAAACTCTTCTCCTGCTATTCCAGTGAACTTCTGCTTTTGAAACGGGAACAAGATCAAAGATCACAGCAGCAGAAATTCTTTAGGGATTAAGTTCTGCATTGTTCCTCAGTGTAATCACTGAGCTCTGGTATGAGCTGACAACCTGCTCCACCAAAACCAATAGCCATGCGAGGTTTGGCAAATCTCGAGGCTGAGTGGAGCCGTGTGCATGTGTGTGTGTACGTGTGTGTGTGTTTGTGTGTTTGTGTGTGTGCATGCTACACTGCCTAACCAAACCCAAATTTCACACATTCATTTATGTGGTTTAACTACAAGAATCTGCCTTTGACTAGCAGATTTAAGCATCGTTAGTAAAGTGCATAGTAGTCAGATTGGAGTTAGGTTGAAATAGTGCAAAAAGAAGTCCCTTTAAATGGTGTTTATGGCATGACCCCAGGACAACTCCTCCATAAATATGCAGGGGGCAGGTCACAATGTGTCCAAGTTTATTTATGCCACTGTGAAACATGCACAAAAAAAGGAGACCTGTTGTGCTATTGCTGCTCGAAACAGCAGCTGTTACAGCGAAGTGAAATTTTTTAATGCCTAATTAGCACTTTTTAAAAATTATTGTCAACAACTTAACACTTATGTATTCTTATTTAAGAAAACATGAAATCATAATAATATCCAATATTCATTCATTCATTCATTCATCTTCAGTAACCCTGGTCAGGGTTCAGAGTCTATCTTGAAAACACTTGCCACGATGTAAGAATTCACCCTGAATAGGATGCCAATCCATGTTTGTGGGATTTGGGATGAAACCAGAGAACCCAGAGGAACCCATGAACCTGAGATGAACATGGAAAACTCCAGGCAGACAGTAAGCTGAGATCAGGATCGAACAAAAATAATGAAATGTCCTAGGCATGCCAGCATGCCTCTCAATCACCTTAATTAATCCTCAAGTCTCAATTAGGGGGAAGGGTTATATCTATATCTTATATTTAAAGTTTTGAACAAAGTTAGAAATATTAAATATTTGTTAAACTAATATATAAAGTGAGAGAAAAGGCAAGAATGAAGTGAAATAAGCATACCAAATTGCTAATTAGTAGCTTAAATATCAAAGTTGTAGCTTAACCAGTTCTTGAGAAGGTTTTAAGCTGTGTGTCAGTTGCACCGCCCACTACTGACGAAATTTCACAAAATTTGGTGTGCGTCTAAAGAATACAGAAATGATGCAGGGTGCAAAATTTCGTGAAGTTTGAATTTTTACATCATAAGATATTGGCTTGTGAATTGCTAGATTTCTGTTTTGAACATAATTCACTAGGTGGTTCTACTCTACAAATGAATCACAATGAGTAGTGTAATGCGCTTCCCAGGGTCCAACTTACCATAAAATGTTCATAATTATTGGCAAAACAGTTTTTGAGCTATTGCCCAAAAAGTGCTTTGTGCCTACCCCAATTCATGGGGCACCAACAAGAAGGACAACGCACATCTAGAGACAAAACAAACCTTACATTTCATTTAGACACGGGGACTACAACCATACCAAGTGTCACGTGGATTGGTGAAGTCTAGATATATGATATTGTCAACCAAGTATTGGTGAAGGAAAAAAAACTGAAGAAGAACAAGAACAAGAACAAGAAGAACTATATAACTATGGCAACTATAACAACAAAGAAGCAGTAGATACATCAGGGATACTTTGTATATTAGCTCTGTTTTTCAGACACTCCTGTTGCAGCCATTAGAAGCCAAGATTAAGAAACACCACACAGCACACACAGATGTGCAACAGCCCAGCTGGCACTGTGTCAACTGCAACTAGAGAGCATTTGTTCCTCCAGCTGATAAAACATGCAAACCACTACGTGACCTGTGAAACGACGGTGCCCCCCCCAAAAAAAAACTACTCCACAACTAAGCTAGTGGATATCAAGGACTTGTTCTCTAATTAGCAACACATGGTGTGACTGATCATGTCTTCTACATGGTGCTCTTCGGCTCTAACAGTTTTTACAATTTCTCAGCAGGCTAGTGGGAAACAGATGTTATTCTCACATGCTGCCTCAGAGGACAACAAGTTCAGTCAGAGCCCTCAGTGGGACAATAAACGTGATATGATATAATATGATGGGTTACTTTACTGAGAACAGTCTAACTAGGACAGACCTTTCTTCCTTTGTGATATGCAGTTCCTGGAGCAATAAAGCTCCCCAAAAGAGCAAGAATGAGCTTTGCAAAATAGTCCATCCTAATTATCTGCCTAACATGAGAAGAATGTTAAGTATCTGCCTTTGTTGCCCAAGTCTGGGCATTTGTAAAAGAAAGACTCCCAAGGGAGCTTTTTTTATCTACAAAGAAATGTTTCAGATAAGACATATGGTGGTGAAGAAAACACAAGTGCAATCTCTGAAATGTATTGAGAAAGGAAAGATAGTTACCCAACATGATAAATATGCTGCAATGTTTTTTTGTCGCTCGAGAAAGTGGTCCATGAAGTAACTAAGTGACATCACATTGTGATAGTGAGAATCAGAAAATGTATTAGGGATGCACTGATTGGGAAATCCTAAGCTCATACAGATGTTTAAAACAAGAATTCATCTGATGGCATTACTGATGTGGTGGTGTTTTTTTTTAATAGTGCAGTTCCTGCAGAAACTGTAAGTGTTGCAACAGCATTACACACGCATGCTCATACACGGCATAAATCCACACTTATTACATATTACATGTATAATATAACATTTAATCCTGGGTGGTTGCCAGAAGAGAAGTAATTTGCACTTTTCCCCATCCATATCGCATCTAGAAGATGGAGGTGGGCTAAAATGCCTGTTCAAATACACACTCAAAGAATGAAAAATATTTACTGAAACGCTGATGATATGGCTCACTTCAATGGTCATTTTAATGCCTAATACATGTAAGTTGACCTAAAATGTTTCAATGTATGAACCCATGACTTGGGTTAAAATTATGCAGTAAAGGTCATCTTATTTGCTGATAGGCTGATGGCGGTCAGCAAGGCAAATATCAGATTATATCGATGTTTGGCCAATAATTAATAATGAATTAATAATTAGTGAATTATTGTATCTTATCTTAAGACGATTCACAGAGAAACCCACACACACTATTCACAAACTGTCACCTACATTTACTATAACCAAAGATGGTCTCTTCGGGGTTTGAAACACACCGACTGTAACACTAAACAACATCTCTCGCAAGAGCCTGACAATTACTTCCTCAATTAAAACACGTCCAACTGCTAAACAAACCCAGCGTCTGAGCTGCACTAAAAATAGCCCCTTGGTCAGACTCCGTTCTTCCGCTGCAGTGAGGCCACGTTTAACTCCACATCCCAAGTGGACCCATGGGACCAGTGGCGTACTCCACAGGTCTCTGAGGATCCCAGGCACACAATGAAAGCTGTCTAGAGAAGCACCATGGCTAAGTCTCCTTTACAAAAATACTGTGATTCCTGACAGCTTAGAGAAGAGTCCAGTGCTGGCCTGACTAAAGCAAAGGTTTTATTATCTCAGCGCTGTGGTGCATGTTTGTCCTGGATGAACTTGTTTTTACCTCAGATGCCCCCCCTTTTTTGAAAGAGAAAATTCCTTTCGCCACACAGTTATACAATATGAAAGGAGTGTCCACTTTCCCACATTTTCCCTTTGGCAGCTCAACTCCGACACAGATCAGCTGCTCGCCTTCTGTCCTAAATAGGGTTGGGGGAGTGACAAAACCGCCATCATTCACTCCCAACCACACTGTTTCACACACCCACTATGGTTGCAATAACACAGAAGCTCCAAGTCTTCAGCTCTACACAAACCAAATGCACACACTGCCTAATTAATCCATCACCTAAAGCATGCAAGGACAAATACAAGACTATGTCTATTCATTTCTAACAATGTTGATGTACCTACTTTTATTTCCATATCATGCAGTGTCATAAGGACAAATTCTCTTTGCAATTACCAGAAGTCAAAACACATTTTATCCAAGTCAATGAGCCTCATCCTCAAAATTGAACTATAAGGCATCTTTTATGGCTTTTTTTCAACCAAATTTCTCATGGCCAATTCCCACCCATCAGGATTTCGCTCATATCCCATCCCATATCAGCCATGCTTCCTCCGAGGGACATGATCCAGCCACCGCATCTTCTCAAAATGATGCTTATGTGCCGTCAAAGGGCGGTGTAACACACTCAGAGGAAGGTACTCCTGCCCACTTCTGTATGCATGAGCTCACACAGAGTCCAGTGTCATTGTGATTGATATGGGAGAGAGAGTACGCCACCCCTCCCTCCATTAAAGATAAACAGCATCAATGTCTACATAGCGCTCGTGCATCCCAGTCTGCATTCTCTAACGGGTTAATGATCATTTCCTGTGTCAGATTAAGACCCCATAGCACAATTTAAAACAGTCCCAGAACCATTAGCTCTCACCAGCATAGTAAAGGCTGGAAAGTCTATTAAAAGATACCTTACAGAAATGTTGGCACATCATGCAATATCCAAAGAAAGGAACTGACCTTGAACTCAGTCCAGCATACCACAGGCATTTCAAGCTCTTTGTGTGGTTTTGCTTTCTTTCAAGAAAAGTCTGGGAGATTTAAAAAAAAAAAAAAAATGGAGATCACTTAACATTTTTTTTTTATTTTAAATTAGGGCCTTTATCGTAGCATGAAAAGTTGGATGAAATACCAAACCTAAAATTTCATCCAGGCTAAAATCAAGCCGAAGTGTACATTATGGATGGGAAAGCTGCAGTGCACGGTATTATCACAGACACAGGCAGAAAAGGAGGACTAAAATCCTTTCACGGTAAATTCTGCTCACAATCCTGGACTTCCCAACATGTATTCTGTACCGCTCCATTTTCAACCACAACTCTGGCAAGTGAAACCGCACTTCAGACATGCACTGTGAATCTGCAGGGAATCTGAAGGTAGACAAGGTCAAAGCAAAAACACTGGGCATGTCTTTTTAGAAACAGCTGGGTCCAATTACACTCATTTCAACCGGCAGCGCAAACTCGCAAATCTACACATCTTCTATCTGTCAAAAGTAGAACAGAGATTAACACACACAATCGATCAGTTGAAAAAATTACAACAACAAAAACAACAAATGAACGTGTTAGGTAAGCGCTCCTTGTGTCACTCTGCTATGGTGCAGCATCTGGAATTCATTGTGGAGAATTATTACATTTTATAACCTTTTGTGTTAATGTCAAGTCCTGCCATAAAAACCCATGAAGCAGAGAAGCATGTGCCCTTTCTGCATGTACGTAAAAGTTTCGGTGAAAGTTTCTCCAGCCTCGGTACAACAACACACATTTCAATTATGACTGAGAACAGGGAGGAGTATATAATTGCCGTAACAGCTCAGCCTAAAGTAAATACAAGGCTGCCGAATTAATCCAAGGCCATGAGCAGAGGCATTTAACCCACATCCTATAGACTGGACCCAATGAATTCCTGCCTATGAACTAATTAGACATCTGCTCAAACTTAGTTGAAGTACTAAACACTGTAAAGTTTGTTTATGTTCTTCATCCTGCAGGCCTCTCTGGAATCCTGTAGAAAAAAAGGTCTACGTTTGTGTCTATGTGGAGGAGTACGTGGAAGTGCTCAGGAGGTTAGTATGCATATGCTGGAATTTGAATATAAACCAACATGTGCAAAGACCAAAGTTCAGCAGTAGGAGAAACTTTTTTTTTTTAAAGCAAACACACATTATCAGTTCTGTCACTTCTGGCCTTGCCAGATCTGTGTGAATGTTCTCTAGAGTCTGGGTACAGTGCCCTGTGACGCATGCGAGATGTCTGATGTGAAATGAAACCTTGCTTTTTTACATTTTTTTCTAGAGAGTGAGCTTTCTATAATGCAGAACGCACAGACAGACATGGACAATTTCCTCCAGACACCGTGAGTATACCCAGTGATGAAACAATGCACAGACCAGGATTGTACGTAGCTCATCTTGGACATTCTATCTATTTCGATCTTGCAATCGGATGGTACGTGACTGCACAAGCTCAGTGTGTATCTTTTCCCAATCCAGAAAGAACATTTACAGCGTTGCTGAAACATTGATTCCCAGCTGAAATAATATGAGCACTGTAAGGCTGAATCCAGCTGTGTTGGAGAGAAGACTTTTTTCCTCCCCTACATATCACAGGTCCCAGCTTACAGTCTCAGACTAATGGTTTGGTAAAACTATTGCATCTTTTGGTTTTAAACAGTTTGGGGTGGTCCTTGACAGTACAGGGTTTGTATTCTTAGCCTAGAATGCTGTGTGCATTTATATGTGACTTTTTGTCAAAGATTTAGTCTGCGGATTGTTTTATGTACCCCAAATCACATTAAATGCACGTTTCTATTAAAGGTACAAGGTCTTGTGCTCTGTCTTTTCTGTGTACTTTTGGCATGTGGTGCACAAAATCCAAACCAACAACAACAACAACAACAAAAAACTTGATCTGAAACTTTTTCAAACTTGCCAAGAACATACAGATCAATGCATTTGCAGTTTGTCCAATTTAAGTTAGTACAACAGCACACTTTCACTAACATATATAACTTCATTAAAGACTATGCAACTCACTTACCACGCGCAGATCTGGCTTTCCACTCTAGATACGATTTATCCCAGGATTCTTCGCAGGAAAAAAAAAAACATCCCTCACTTTAGAGCCTTGCTTGACTTCACTCAGGTCCGCACGAAATCATCAACTACTGTTACTGCTACATGGCCACATGCAGCGCACAACTTCAGCGCACATTTCTGTAATTACCCAAGGCGCAAATAAGCCCCGCCCACTCCGCGCGTCACTGAAGGGCGTGTCACTAGCAAAGCGGCACACAGTCCGCAATTTACATGCCAGAGACATTCCGCTTTTCCCAGCACACATTATTCATTATCCCATGTGGTAAAGTCAGCTGAACTGTTTTAGGATTATTAAACAGCTCTGGTGCTATTATTTACAAAAAAAAAAAAACACAACTAACTAATAACATCACACCTGGTTTAGTACTTTAGGATATTAAGACTACAACCACTCTTATCTAATGAAAGTGTTTTCTTACATTATTTCATTTATTTATTTATTTATTTATTTTTTTACAAGATCTTCTTGACATTTGCACACGATACGTTTGCACACGTGGGTTTACGTGTGGGTCTGTGTGTGCGACGTGGTGTCACGTGTTTACGTCGATTCACGTGCAGTTTCGAAGCACAACCTGGTCAAAGACACGTTCAGCACAATGGTCCTCTATGGAAGGTTCGTCAAATAGCAGCTCAAGCTCGCCCTCTGTTGGTGAAATAGAGGAAGTACTATTCTCTTTCCTTAAGATCCGCCCTTCCGGCCTGCCACACCGACAGTGGCCTTAAAGTACAACCCTGAGAGGTGTATTGAGATCAGTTGATCCATCATATGATGAAGTTCCTGCATGTTTAATGATTGAATTCGGTTGACTTCTTCTTCTTCTTCTTCTTCTTCTTCTTCTTCTTCTTCTTCTTCTTCTTCTTCTTCTTCTTCTTCTTCTCCTTCTT
>JAOVVH010000002.1:8082846-8093207 GCA_028566435.1 Scorpiodoras heckelii
ACACTAACACACCACCACCACGTCAGTGTCAGTGCAGTGCTGAGAATGATCCACCACCCAAATAGTACCTGATCTGTGGTGGTCCTGTGGGGATCTTGACCATTACAGAACAGAGTAAAGGGGACTAACAAAGTATGTAGAGATGGACTGTAATTGGACTGTAATTGTACAACTACAAAGTGCAGCTATATGGTAAGTGTAACTGACAAAATATACAGTGAGTGTAGAGAAAAGGAGGTGGTCATAAGGTTATGCCTGATCAGTGTATATAGGGTGATTATGCCGTAATTTAAAGTTGAACTGGACTCCAGATTTATCACTTTATCATTAATGTGGATTATGATTTAGATATGCCTTATTCTCAGACAAGCATAATATAATGATAAATAACATCTGTTACATTTGTACCAAAAACAGACTTACTAGGAACTGAAGATTTCAATGATCTCTGGTCTAGGACAAAGGTTCATCAGGAAAATCTTGAATGCAGCTTCAGTGAACACATCAGGCTTTATGGAGTCAAACTAAGAAAGCACACACAAAAAATGTGTGAGCTCAATAGTACACAAGTGACATATTAAACATTACACCGCAACACTGTTGAATTCTCAAATCTGAAGGTGTTGATTAATTTTCTATAAAAGCAGCTCTGACAGTAGTTCCAGCTCTAATTTAACTGATAGATTTACGTTATTGCACTAATTTCAATACATTATTATTTCAATAGTAACACATTAACTGTAGCTATAAATGGTTAAAACTACAAAGTGTTGTAAATTAAAAATTGCACTAGCTGGCAAATCAGTGTATAAAATAAATAAAACAGTTTAGGACTCACTGTACTAGGAAAATAATTCACTGATTATTTTATAATTATTAATGGATTATTCCTCACTTATATAAGTGCAGGCATACTGTATTTGTAAATCCCTTTTCATGAGCTACTGTCAGTCACAAAATAAAAAAATTAAGCAACAATCTTATTAGGCTACAAAAGGTATTTGACATAATAAAAGTCACAAAAACAAAACATGCACACAGTTGAACTGATAAACTCTCTCACCTTTCCCTTAGGAAGCTTTGCAGCTGATAGTGCACTCTCGACCCTTTTCTTGTCAGCTGGAAACATCTTATAGATACTGTGGCACAATAGTAAGATTTAGATCCATAAAACAGCCATAACACAACCAAAATGTCAAACTATCATAAAATAAAGCTTACTATTTAACAGGAATCTTGCCATCCTTGTTGGTTTGCAGTGTGAGGCGAATGTACCTATAACACAATAGAATACAGATGTAGAAGAAATGTAAAAACATTCATATTAACCACACTCATCACTAAACTTTGTTGTGTGTAGATGAGGCAGTGCTTATGCCATCAGACAAGATCGTCCCTGGCAAATCTTTTTATTTAACAAAATTGTGTTTATCATAAATGAAATATTGAAATTATAGTCAATGATCCTGGAGCTGCACACATGGAACATGTTTAAATATCACTTTTTTTTAATGCAGTGGTTTAATTAAAAAAAAAATCAGCAAACTAGATAGAGGTGCATAATAAACATATAGACATAAGAGAAAGAGCAAGAAGGAAGTGAAATAAGGATACCAAATTTTTAAATTGTTGCTTAAGCAGTTCTTGAGATATTGAAATTTGTCTGTTGCAGTGCCCAACTTGGCATGCATCTAAAGAATGTTGTAGTGATGCAGGGTGTGAAATGTGAAATTTGAGCCTTTACATGACAAGATATTAGCTAGTGAATTGCTAGATTTTTTTATTTGATTATTCACTAGGTGGCACAATTCCACAAAGGAATCATAATGAGCCAGGGTAATGTGGCTCCTAAAGACCAGCTTGCCAAAAAAATGTTCATTATTTTTGGTAAAACGGTTTTATTAAAACGGTTCATTGCCTAAAAAGTGCATTGAGCCTCGCCCACTTCAGGGGGTAGTAGCACAAAGGGCAACATACAACTAGGGACACAAACCTTATATTCTGTATTAGACATGTGCTGCTACAAGCATACCAACTTTCATGCGGACTGGTGAAGTCTGAGGATATGTTATAGTTGAACAAATTTGGTGGGGGAAAAAACAGAAGAAGAAAAAGATGGGATCATGTGCTTCTTTTGAAACTTGGTTTCTTACAGTTTATCCAGGTAGACTTGTCTGCAGACATTGGCTCTATGGGGGTTATAGACAATAGCCAGGATGTCATCAGCCCATTTCTGGGGAAAAGAGAAGAAAAGATTATTTTTAAAAAGAGAAGAAACGGTTAGTTTAAAAAACATGTGGTGGTGTAAAAAGAATTCAGTGAATTCTAGCCAAAAATTATTTTAAAAAGTGTGATTTTTATCTGTAACATTCTTGTCTTGCATTTATTTAAGAAAAAATAAATATACAGTATGTCAGTATTATTATTATTATTATTATTATTATTATTATTATTATTATTATTATTATTAAACTGTTAATGAAGGTGGCCATAATGATAGACATAGGTCTCATGGTCATATTAATTGTTTTTATATTTTATTTGTTGAACATAAACATACTGTATATAGCAGTTGCTTTTATACAATTCGTGTCTGTGTTTCTTGCAGTAGAAGTGGAATTAGAATTTCTCTTTTTCACTTTTGGAGATAATGAGACTTTAAAATTCTTTAACTTTGTTTTGTGATGAGAAGTGCAAAAGAAAACCATGTTTAAAAGAAAATAAATCAAAAGAAGAACAACATTTTCTACTGTATATAATAGAAAATGTCAAAATTGCATGATGTGCAAAGGTTTTCCCAGGCAGTCACACAAATATGTTTTTAAAGTGGATCTGATCATTAGCTCTTTTATGGCACTGTCCTTTCTGGCCATTCACTGTCTCTTCCAGCAGAGGGCACAAGATACCTGAGCTTTACCCAAGTAACAGGCGTTTATGCCCTCAGTGACCTGCACAGCAAGCTTTCATCCACTCTTGGCTATTTAAGTACCTTCGACTGAACCTTACGATTAAAAAAGACACATGGTGAGATATTGACACAACTCAGTGGCTCTGCACCAATGAGCAGGATGAGCAGGATATTAGGGTCATAAACTCAAAGTACATTTGCCTAGCCAAAGAAACCACAGCTGGTTTGTATAGGGCATTATAGCTCATAAATGTGTGGCAGCCTTCAGGAACAGCTTATGAGAGTCAAGTGGAGATGAATATGAATTTAGGAAGTGATTTAGGCTCCTGGTACAAGCTAATAAAACAGCAATTGTTTTATACAGTATGTTGATTTTGAAATGAGATTTTATATCTCAGAAAAAGATGCATAGTACAGAAGAATGTTCAGCATGACAAAACAATATACAAAGCCCATTTCCAGAAAAGCTGGGACACTTTTTAAAAATGCAACAAAAAGTGAAATCTATACTATGTTAATTACTTGAAGTTTTATTTAAAAGGTAAAAAGACAAAGAACATAATTCTATAAAGAACAACAAATTTAGAAGCTGATGTTTGCAACACACTCAAAAAAAGTTGGGACAGAGGCATGTTTACCACTGGGTCACATCACCTTTTTTGAAGTTATACTTTTTAATCATTTGAAAATTGCCGATACTAATGGTTGAAGTTTTGCAAGTGGAATTTTTGCCCGTTCTTGCTGTATACAAGACTTGAGCTACTCAACAGTCCGTGGTCACCGTTGTCTGATTGTCCTCTTCATGATGAACCATACATTTTCAACTGGCAGGCAGGCCAGTCAAGCCACACTGTTGTAACTCATGTAGAATGAGGCCTGGCACTGTCCTGCTGAAACAGACATGGAGGTCCTGGGAACAGGCGGCATCATATGTCTCACCAAAATACCAATATAAGCCTCCACATCAATGGTCCCTTCACATATATGCAGATCACCCATGTGGTGGGCACTGATGCACCCCCATGCCATGATGCTGTGTTTTGAACTCTTCATTGGTAACAGTCTGGATGTCCTTTTCCCCAAAAACAAGCGGAAATGTGTGTTCATCTGACGAGAGAACATGTTTCTACTGTCTTTCGGTCCATCTCAGATGTCTTCGGGCCCAGAGAACTCTTTTCTGCACAAATTTAATATATAGCTTCCTCTTTGTATAATACAGTTTCAAGTTGCATTTCTTGATGCGGTGGTGGACTCTGTTAAGTGACAATGGTTTTTCCAAAGCACTCCAAAGCCCATGTGGCTATGTCCATCACGGTAGCATGAGGGCTCGGTGGCTCGATGAGGGCCTGAGGGCTCAATGGTCATGCACATTCAGCAGCAGTCTCAAAAGGTTTGGCATTTATGCACCGAGATTTCCCCTGACTCCCTGAACCTTTTCATGATATTATGAACTGTCTTTCTGAGAAACATTGTCTTTGAACTGACTGACAATTCTCTTTCATGAAGTTTGGCACAAAGTGGTGAACTACGACCCATCCTTTCTTGCAAAGACTAAGCCTTTGGTGGATGCTCCTTTTACGTATACTCAATGTTGATGAACATGTGTTACTTGTCTTATTTTGCCTCTGTCCCAAATTTTTTGTGTGTTGCATCAATTTCTAAATCTGTTTATATTTAACTGTTTACATTTAATCTTTTCTTTGTCCTTTTATCTGGTAAATAAAGGTTCAAGTGAATAAACTAATTACACATTTCAGTTTTTATTGCATTTTTAAAAAGTGTCCCAACTTTTCTGGAAATGGGGTTTGTAGTTATGTAGAATCATTTAATCTAATTAGGATTTTATGAGCATGTATTATTTCATATCTTTATTATTATAATTATTGTGAGTTTAGTTGTTATTTAATAGCCATGCAAGCGACAATAACTGGACATGATTATTATTCTTGTTGCTTTGAAACATTTAATTTTTTATTTATAAATCCACATCTGTTAAAATTGACTGAACACACTCCCGATGAACATCTTCAGTTTTGAATTTGTTCACATATTTAGCTCATTTTGATTAGGATGGCCTAGATATTTGTGGTAGTGAAAGTCAATGATGAGGGAAATTCTTACCTGCACTATATTGTCTTTGGGTGCAAAGAAGTTGTAGTAGGTGAGGTTGACCATGTCAGGACCAGTTACGATGGTCAAGGTCTTGGCTAAATAATTACTGTCAGGGAAGTCCATGTTGAATGTATTTCGAACTTTTTGATGCTGTTGATAGAGAAAGTGTCAGAGCTTGTCAAATCTCCATGAACAAAGTTAGAACATTAAATTGAAAGCCTTCTTTATTTTTGCATTTTACAGTTTTTTTACTTCTTAAAATGGCCCAGATCAAAGCTTGGGGTAAGCTTGTTTTTCTTAGAATTACATGCTGTAAGTCATTAATGAGGTTAAGTACATGAACAACAAAATGTATGGCATTATGGCGCAGAATATCACAACCGCATAAGGTGAGAGAAAGCACAAGAATGAAGTGAAGCAAGCATTACAAAAATTGCTAAATTGTTGCTTAAGCAGTTCTTGAGATATTGAAACGTGTCAGTTGCAGCTGCCCCTATGGACGACATTTCATGAAATTTGGTAGGCATATACAGGATGTGGTAGTGACGCAGGAGGTGAAATTTCAGAATTGTAGCAGAAAAAAGACTATCCACAATGCTACACCGGTCATAATTAAAGGGCCTGATGTAACTTGGTCTATTCTGGATGGTAGTTTTGATATTCAGATGCATAAAATATTAACACAGTGTTCTTTAACATTATTCTCTTGCTAAATCCTGGCCAATTGAAAAAAAAAGGTTTTTAAAACATAACAGTGAATAGACCAGCCAACTGACCATTATGAGTTTTCAAAGTCTGCATTTATCATTATGAGTTTCAAACTGTGCTTTCACCTGGTGAATATATTTCATCGGATACTTATCTGATGGGCCAACATAACCACAAAATGTCCAATTTTCTACTAAATACTCCGGTTTATCTCTCACTCTTGGACCTGAAATCAATGCAGCATTGGCTGAGAGCATTTAAACTCTAAACACCCTTGCATCTGCTTTTCATACAAAGGGCATTTGTGAATACAAGCCGAGCCAGGCCAAGCAAATCTGGCTTTATGCAAATCTTAAACATGCATCTGTTTGCGTATGTGTCAGGATTGTGTGTGTGTGCGTGTGTGTGTGTTGCATAAGAAAGGAATACATAAGACAATGCACTCTGATGTAACACACATGTAGCTCTTTCACCTCACTTTCACATCACTAAATCATGCCACAATAAAGAACATTCAGTTTAGACTGAACAAATTATAAATTGCTTTACTATAGGAGTTCTCTCTGTCTTTCCTACGTGAACATGTTTTTTTTCATACAGCAATTTGCATGAGTCATAATCAGCCCAAAATGTAGTCAAAATATTGAAACGTCAAAGTCAAATAGTCTCTCTCTCTCTCTCTCTCTCTCTCTCTCTCTCTCTCTCTCTCTCTCTCTCTCTCTCTCTCAATTTCTCTCTCTCACTCTCTCACTCTCTCACTCGCTCTCTCCCTCTCCTCTCCCTCTGTGTGCGTATGTGCAAATTTATACAAATAGTTAAATCACAAGCTCCTGGGTTTGGTAATCACAGAACATACGGAAGAACATTTTTATACAATGAAACAAAATGGCATTTACTTTGGGGAGTTTCGCATATTTCCCTGTCCGTGTGTCCCGTATGGTCGCCACATCCACAATTTCTATTTCCTATAATAAAACCAACCACACAGAAACTAAGAATGCAGTATTATGGCCACAGATACATCTTAATGAACATAAAAATGTTAATCAATAGTAAAATCAATAGCGTAACATTAACATTAAAGAACATCCCGTGAGTAAGACACATTTTAACATGATTTTGAAAAGATGATATTATGAACAGTGACTAATGTATTCATGTAAGTTATTTAATAATATAATGACATTTCTGACTTAGCTGAACAGGACATGCAGCAAATTAGAAACAGCACTTCTGCTGTGTTTCAGTATTGTCACAGTGCTTTGAGCCCAGACAACAGCACTTATTTGAGCAATCTGTATTCTAGCTATGTTCCAGATAACATGAACGTCGTTTCTAAATGTATCTTAATGCAATTGTGTTGGAAATGATACAGTCAGCACTTTGACAGTCTGCAGTGGCAGCTGAAAAGAGCACAGCACTGCAACCTGATTTCCAACATCATTCAAATCAATAGCAGAGACAGAGACAGAGAGAGAGAGAGAGAGAGAGAGAGAGACAGACACCTTATATAATCTAAATATCAAATACATAACTTTAAACAGAGAAACAATTGGCTGAAAAGAGCAAATGTCTACTGCAAATATTTAAACACTGTCTGAGGGTAAAGAACAAAACATTATAGATAGTAATTTACCTGCTCTCACACACTATGGTAAACAGCTAGTTAGTTGAATTGCACAGGTTTAAATAAGGAAATCTTTCTCTACTGGACTCAGGGGCTTCAGGACGTGAACTTGCTCTAGATATATATATATATAACTTACCTTGCTGGAGTTTATCCAGTAAAGGAAGAATCCTTTCGGATCCATCTTCATAGTGACAGGCACAGTGCGTGATGAGTCCTGAAATTAGAAACCAGTGTGTCAAAACAATCCACTGCACTTTATAGACTTAAAGAAAAATGCAACTGAGTGGATTTATGTTGAAGTGGATTTATAGACGCATGACTCCATGACTTCAATATGAACACTGATGAAGAATCAATAGCATGCACCTCATTAGTGTGCTTTTTACAAATCAGTGCACAGTCAACGTTTCCACGTCAGAACCTTTCCGATGTTAAAATACATTTACTGCACCAAAGAAATAATAGAACCAAAAAAGGGTTCAGTGATCAATGTACTCACACTTATCCAAAATCACCTAATCAATAAATAGATTAATTAGCAAAACAATCAGTTGATTAATTAAGCAAAAATATAAGCTGAAAATTACTTATTTATTCATCGATTTAGTTGTGCAGTTAGTGATGTCGTTTTCTATGAGTAGACAAGCACTATAGGACACTTGCAGGTCATTTTACTCTTCTAATACTCCTAGTTTTGAACATCTGGTATCTATTTGTTTGCAAAATTAGACAATGTTTCACATACTGCATCTTAAAAACAGCAACATCAACTTATACTTGAAGTGTGTCATGAAGAATGGCAGCACTGTTTAATAGCAGCATGAACTAAACTATACTTATACATGAACTGTACTGGACTAACTATACTTAACTTCCAAGTATTGAAATGGCATTAACATAAATGAAAAATAATAAAAATCAAATAAAATCAAATAAATAGGTTAAATACTCACTTCTTTCCATTTTGTGAATCTCTCTCCTTTGACCAAATAGTCTTTGACCTCAGGCTCTTTGAGAATATAACGCTTCCTAATCATGGCGTCCTAGTCAGCTCGCTCTTTGGTGATGGGGCATTGGGGCTGACATGCACAGTGACAGCTGTAGACTCTGAAGCACCTGAACCACCTTTCCTTTAATATGACTTGCAAATGAGCATTTCGAGGGTGGAGAACACAACTAGCAAAACTTTCCAGATGAGTCGTATGAGCTTCACAGTGACTGAATAAAAAATAGTTTCAGAGTCTAATATTGATAACATACAGGCCCATAGAGTTTATCATAATAATATGCACTGTCTATAAGATGTAAGATATTCTGTTGATGTTTAAAAGCATGAAGTTCTCACCTTTTAATCTGAACCCAATTTTCCTGATGTTTTACTGAACTAATTTAATTTTGGTCTTAAACACACTTCTGACTATAGAAATTTTAAAAACAGTGACTGTAACACACAGCCTGATTTTATAAACATGTTAAAGTAAACAGCTATTAAATGATTACAGCTTACAAGATTACTTAAAAGATTACCACTAAAATCTCTGCCTACACTACAGAATACTATCGTCCATAGCTTGTCCATAGCTTTGGGAAAATCTTATAGGAATTTTTCTAGACTTTTCTGTTTCTGGGAAAACCTTAAAAAGTAAGACTGCAATTGAAAATGATGCATTAGGACTAAAAGGGGGGGAGGCTAAATCATCTTTCTACAGAGTACTTTGGGTAATAGTCAAATGTCTGAAAGCCCAACAATAACATATGTAAATGATGGAGGCAGGTGTTAGCATGAGACGACCTCTTCAAAATCATCAGGCACACTAAGCTAGTGTCATTCCTGACGCAGGACTAACTATTACTACATTAAATACCTTAAGGTTAGCAAACGTTCGATTAAAAAATAGTGCTTTATTCTTTACAAGACTTGTACAGTGATATACATAATGCTCAGTGATACTTAATTTCACACTATTTATATAACATTTTCATGGTTACTTTTAAATTAAAAGGCCATTTTATTTATAATAAATTAAAATGCAACTATCAAAGAATAAAATGCTTCTGAAAAGCACAAGTGTGATATAACAAATTTTGTACTTAACATTAAACATGCATTTGTTCACCTTCTGTATTTTCTATTTGCATCATAACTTAGAATATGTGTTGTGTTTTCAAGGAGGATAGTCACTAGGAAGACATTTGTTTAGCTTACATGTGTTCTTAGCATGGACAACTTCACAATTATTGCCATGCAGAGAATGAGAAAACAGTCAATGTTATGCAGAATTATTACAGTTTTCCACTTTAACAAAACTAACCTTAACTTACCTTTCCTCTAAACTAACCTTATCTTAACCAACACTAGCCTTTCCTTACCTCTGACAATATTCACATAAAAACCTTTTTTTAAAATAACAGCATATTCTTTAAAAAACAAAGATAACACCTTTTAAAACATTGTCGTTCTTGAAAACAATTGATTAAACATGATTAATATGATAAATCTGAGTTTACCCACATGAAGTATCATATTGGGGAATTCACAAAAAATACATTATTGTACTTGTACAGAGACAATAAATTGCATTCCTTTGCATTATGTCTTCTAATGAAATTTAATTTTTCATATTTATATCCCAGAGAAACAGGAAATGGTTAAAAAATGTCACAGCTATTTGTAGCAGGGTCCAAAAGAGCATTTTGTTGTTGTCATGGAAACACTGGATTCTGTGTTAGACTCCATTCCCTGGAATACAGCGTGGCCCACAAACATGGCCGCTGAGGACTACAGTTATCCACCATTACAAACACTCACCTTCACCTTCACATGATTACTGATTGCACACACCAGAAATTAATCACAGTCACTCTCTCACACTCACACACACACACACACACACACACACACACACACACACACACACACACACACTCACACACAAACACACACACACACACACACACACACACACACACACACACACACACACACACACACACACACACACA
>JAOVVH010000002.1:8103801-8116675 GCA_028566435.1 Scorpiodoras heckelii
ATGGTGGCCATGTCAAATGCTTGCTTCTTTGATCTTTTTAGCTCATTATCCTTCTGGAAGGTCCAACCATTACCCAGCTGTAGCTTCTTGGTAAAGGCAGCTAGATTTTATATTTTTTTAATTGAAAATCACTTTGTACTTAATGGCATTCATGATCTAGGCATCCTAGAAAAAGGTTCCCCAGTTACATTTTACATAAGAATGACTAAGGTGAACCAGTAATTGTGACACAACTGCTTATAAAAACTTAACTTCAAGCCAAGAATCCTCTCATATTTCCATGTGAGCTTAAGCTAATTAACCAGAAAGATTTTACATAGTATTCTTCAACCTATTTTTTTATAAAGGGTGTCATGTTTCATGTACAGCAAAATGAGAATGGTAATATAATAGAAAACAATAGGGGGAAAAATTTTTTTTTTAAATGTAATAAACACTTCTCATTACACAATGTCTATTCCTCTGATACAATAACTGGTAACTGCAAAAAAAAAAAAAAAGACTTCTTGTGATGCACGAGAGAAGTGAAAAAGAGCTCATAAAATGTATATTACTTCATTTTCTTCATGAATATTAGCTGCCATTTCATCGCTCTGTTGCTTTCCTGTTCAGAAGCAAACGCTGCAAATTAATTAACTTACAAATGAAGCATAACATTTGCTTTCAAAGAACAAGCACGTTATTTAGCATCATTAGGTACTGCACAGTCAAAGATGAAAAAAATAGAAAGGAGAGAAAGAACATAGGAAATATTCCCATTTCATAATATTTATAAAAAATGGAAAAAATGTAACATATTAAAAAGGAACAAAGACATCATTATTGTACCCCCTTTTACTTCTATCCATACAGAATGTTCTCGTTGAGGAGATCTGAAGGTGAGGTCTCATCACTCTTGATTTTATTGATATTTATTAATCTTGCATAAGCAGCTCTTTATCCAAAGCGACACTGCATAGCCAAAAGTTTGTGGACACCTGCCCATAATAGCAAGACAATTTCCCTTCATTGGAATAGCCACCTTCTAAAATCTACCAGAAAATTGGGGGTTATTATAACAGCAAAGGGAGGGACTAAATCTGGAATGGGGTGTTCAACAAGAACACATGCGTATGATGGTCATATAGTGTACTTCCAAATGAAGTAATTTGAGTAGTTGTTATTTAAGGATCTTACTTAAGGCTTAACAGTGACTCTCTGACAGTCAGATCAGATTTGAACTAACAATCTTTCAAATGCTAGCAAAAACCACCAGTAATTTTAAGGCCTCTTACACATCTACAGTCGAACTGAACTGTTTTCTTCTAATCCAACCAGATTGGAGTGATGACGCTACCATAAACTCTAAGTCCGTTAAGTCCAACTATTTTCTCCTTGCTCAGAATTCTTATTTAGGACAGTTCTGACTGTATGCCCCACATACTGACTTCAGATTTGGTTTTTTTATTTCCCATGTTAGTGTTGAACTACTCAGAGTAAGTTACACAATTACAACAATGACAAAAACAGAGAGGTAAAAGTGTATTAAGTGAGCTAATAAATATGACCAAGTACAGAAACGTGAGCCAAAATCTGTTTAATATGGGATGTATTACACAAAATTCAATTCAAATTCTGCTGGACACAAAATGACAGTGGCAATATATTAATTACAGCATGATGTACAAAATTAAATATTAAATTAGTCACTTATTCCATGCTTAAATAAAGCAGAAAATTGCAACATTCAAGTGAACAGAAATATTTCAGAATTAAGCCAGCAAAAGCATTACTTATATTTAGTAATAAATGAAATGTTCAGAAAAGGCCTGGAACAATATATTGTCATTGATCCAATTGCTCAATAATTGTAATAGTTTTCTTTATAAAATATGAACATTTTTATATTATTAGGCAATTTTTAACACTATAAAGAGGTGCATACTGTATATTTTCAACTTGACCTTCGAATCAGGTTGAGTTTTCTTTCTTCGTACCTAATTATTCATGTTAGTATTATAGACATCAGTCAAAATAAGTATTGCGTTTCTAGAGTTATTCTAAGCATATTGCTTCAGGCCTATTTTACAATAAGTGCAAATGAAAAAGACATTTCGTCATTCTTCACAACTGAACAAGATTCTACATAAACAAATCCATTGTGGACGTAAAATGTTTTGTATTCATGTGACAAAAATGTTCAGTCTTAAAGGGGTTTGTATTTCATTGTACAGTGTTTTAACAGATTAAAAGGTAACATTCCTTGACATAGCGAGCATTTATATAAAATAAAGTGCTTACAGACGTACTTTAAAAGCAGTAAACATTGCTGGGACTGTCTTTGCACAAAATTCCACTTCCCAAAATATGTGCATACAAAAATACAAAAATCAGTAGCATGTGATTTATGTATCTGATGTGAACGTCTGTATGTGTGCATGCATGTACACAATTAGGATCATATGGTTGATTTCCTGTGAGTGTGTATGCTAATTTGTTTGTGCGTTAAAATGTCAAATAACCCTTTAAAAATCTTAATTTAACATTCAAAATGCTGCGTAGTGCTTTTAGCATAATCTTCCTTCAAACCACAACATCTAGGCTGATAGGCATTTCAGAAAGCAGTAGCAACTAGTAGTGGGCAGAAAAATGGGCATTTCTCGATCAGGTGTCTGTTTCCCACTTGATTGGCTAGAATTTACACCAGTTATATAGACAGAAAGAGGGAGGCGGAAGTATTAAAGAAGTGTATATGTAATACTGTTATAAATTCTTGAGCGAATCAGATCATGTATAGAAAAAAGGAATTAAAGAGGGTTTAATATATGCTATGCAAAAAGTTCAAATTCATGTCAAAGAACTATACACCTTATCTAGCTGTGTGCTACCGATTGTTCTTCAATTTATGTAACACTTTTAAGGTTTTCATTTGACTATGCTGCATTCAGTGGCTTTAAAAACAAAGTTGGAAAAACAGTAATGATCATTGTTTTCCTCTTGACTCGGGTAAAGTCGCAATATATGCTATTTATGGGTGAAAGGGAAAGTGAGAGCGTTGCTCATTTGTACATTAAATGTGATACTTTTCTTCATAAAGACAATCATCCTAATACATTCCATCATTATCATTTTCAATTTCTCAGCTTAAATATGGCCTCAAGTATAAGACTTCAGCATTTCACATATCAATTAACCTAACCAGGACTTTTTTTCCACCAGTAAGAAACTCAGATAGAAACAAAGCCGCTTCAGGATAACTCAATAAATTATCAAGAATGCAAAATCACTTTTAGAAACGCCTATGATCGAGAAAACTCCACAAAACATAAAAACTCTTTCCTCTCAGAGAAGTAAGCACATTGTGACGTGTTTACTGTCGGCGCTAGTTTAGGCTGGGTCATCCACCTCTAGTATTAGTATTGTCCTTGTGTTTTCTACATATTTACCTCATATGATCTAACCAAGATCCAATCTAGATCCAATATCTTTCAATGACTTTCAGGAACCTTCTTTTTTCCTCTTTCCCAACTTTTCTTTTAGCCACAAAACATCAATTATCCCAGTCATCATTATGATCTACACATTACCCATTAGGTAGTAATGTCAGGGAAGAAGTGGGCAGTATAACATTTATATCATATAAATATATTTTTTAAAGTGTACATATTATTTTTGATTCCCTGTTGAATGAACAACAAACCTTTTCAATCTCTTGCATAAATTATAAAGGAGATTTCATGACTGAGATGCTATTTGACCCTTGTAACATTTAAAAAGTCAACAATCTTTTGTCAACATATTGAAGACCTTTGAAACATATTGAAAGGTTTTATTGAAAATTTTCAATTTTCAGGCAATGATCTCATTATAAGTTTCTTCAGTGAAAATGGCTGCAGGTCACACTTAAATGAGTAACAAAGGTTGAGGTTTTTTTAAAGGTGGTTAACTAGGATTTATGATAATGGCATGAGGAAATTAGGCAGGGTGACCTGGTCATATTTTGGGGCAGAAGGGTGACTTGGGGCACACAGGGGAACGCATGGTGGGTGGGAGGTTGTGGTTATTCCTAACAAATTCCTCAGTAAACTATATGGTCAAATAATCTCCTTTTAATTCAATTAATGTCTCTTATAAAAAAAAAATAAATAAATTTTTACCAATTTATTACATATTATTTTTCTTTTAATAATCATAGAATGAAATGAAATCAAACAAAATCAGTTGCCAATAAAAAAAAAATCCACTATTTCTGTAAATTCATTTAATTCCCCCTGATGTGCCCAGATAGGCTAGACTTCCCTTGAGGCATAAAAGACTTAACAAAACACTGCAATGAGTGAAAGAACTGCAAATAAATTTTGTGCAGTCTTCAGCAGTTCTGAATGAATCCATGTTACAACATCTAGTCCACTTCCTGACAAAGGCATAAAGAAATTGCTTTCTGTAACTCATCTATGTACTTTTGTGTTTGGGCATTTCTTTAGGCTGTGTTCAGGCTCCACGTGCTGCCCTTCTCAACCAATCACCTGCCTCTGGTTGTTGTGGTGGTGCAGCGCTTCCTACACACACCCTGAGGGAAATGATTGACAAGCGGTTTGACCAATGGCTGTGTGCAGGTCATGTACACAGTCGACCAAATGTGGAGGGGGAGTAGGCAGAAGGCGGAACTTTAAGAGATGGGTTAAAGCAATGCAAGTACACACAGATTGTGTGGGGACTGTAGAAGCAAACGTGGACCTGACAGCAAAGCGAGATCCTGGAGAGGACATGTAAACTGGTACTGCATCCAGCAGCACTGCTGTGTATGATCCACTCATACCAGCACAACACACACACCACTACCACGTCAGTGTCACTGCAGTGCTGAGAATGATCCACCACCCAAATAGTACCTGATCTGTGCTGGACCTGTGGGGGTCCTGACCATTAGAGAACAGAGTAAAGGGGAAATAATGGACTGCAGTCTGTAACTGTAAAACTACAAGTGCAGCTATATCTAAAATGGACAATTAATGTAGAGAAAAGGAGGTGGTCATAATGTTATGCCTGATCGGTGTATATTCGTAAATGTAATAGTGGTACACAAATAGCACCGCAATCATGGAATCACACATGGTGACAAACCAAATGAAATTTAAGCTTGCTGTTGAGCTAACCACTTCAACATTGAATCAACTGGATCATCATAAAAAAAAAAACCCAGCATGCTTATTTTAAAATAAAAAGTGTGTTTTATGCTGTTCATGATGGGGGCTAAGATGCATGCTCAAGTCAATATCCCACCCTAATTTACCCAGACGTGTTCAGGTTTTTACACACACAGCGGGCTTCCTCAATACTGTGCACACTCCCTCTTTCTGAACGACAACAGGCATCTTTCTCAGCCATAATATATTTCAGAAATACAGATGCTTAGCTGTTTGCTTGTGTATATGGACATAACAGCCACTGAGCATCATTAACAAAAGAGAATTTGAACTAATGATCTTAGAACCACCGTACTGCCCATTACTACATCATGGTGCGAATTTCTACTGGTTCTCAAACTAACCATTCCTGAACCTGGAACAGACCCAAACAGGCAAACTGCAGGGCAGCCTTTTACTTTGTTCGCTTTCTGTCTTCCATCTTGAACAGACGTGACCATGAAAGATGACGCCGTCTAAACTATTTTCCCGTTCTCTCTAGCCTGCATGGGAGACGGAGAAAGAAGCAAATGTTAAAGCACATACAGCGTGTTAAATCATAAATCATAAGTCGCTACAGCTTCACAAACACAATCTCATGTGCTCCACACTAAAACCATGACTGAACATAGTATGCATTTATCTGCCATCGAAATAAAATAGCCCAGAAATTGTAGCTGATAACAGAGTTGTACCTTTACTGTAGTAAGAAGGACAACTGGGTAAGTTTTATGCAAAATAAACAAACAAGCATAAGGATGAGGAAATGCTGCTGGTAGTACACAAGCCCACTGAATATCTGAACATTCTGCATTTACCAGCTTGCCATATATTGTACATATTGTATTTCTGTCCGGAAAGTAATGAGAATTTTTTTTATCCTTGTGAACACACACAATGCTCCCAGCGCCTCTGCCGTTGTTGGTAGCAGTGTATGAAATCATCAACTGTGGATGATCTTTACTGTGCCGATGTGGTGGCCTTTCAAATGTGTTTTAACCTTCTGGTACGAATACTTTATGGACAATCCCTTGAGAATCAAAAAAGACGATGAACAGTGGCTTGCTTTTTGATTTGCTCATGTGAGCTTTCTTTGTCATGGCACTTTGTCTTTTTTTTTGTCCCAAGATCGACCCTGTATCGAACACCCATGATTCATCTCCTGTGATCACTCTGTTCAGGAAATTTGGCTCTCTTGTTAAATGATCAAACATTTGCTCCAAACTCGCTTACAACGTTCTAGTGGTGAGGCACTTCTGCAGGGTTTCGCAAGAATTAAATCTGGGCACTGCGAAGGCTAGAATGCAACTGAAATAGGTGAAATAGGTACCTTTTATCTGTGATCCCGATCTAACTGACCTTGAACATCTACGTCCACGTCTAAGCCCTATGATGCGTGGGAATTTCATCCTCATTACTTTCCGGACACACCTCGTATACGTCAACAATCTTTAGCTTTTTTGTGCTCACTCAATTTCCCAGCTTTTGTATCTTTTTAGTGGCATGTGCCTTTTCCATTCTTATCAGTTTTCAGGCATTTACAACCTTAGAGAAATCAACATTTCCCCTTTACTGTTAGGCTGCAAACACAAAAATCAGTTCTTAAATATAAATAAACATAAATTGATCCCTACTGCTAGCTGAAAAACATGAACAGCCATATTTATACATATACAGCTTAGCGTTATGTGCCTAGCCTCAGGGATCTATGCATATGCATCACTAACTATAGATTACATTGTGACAGTCGCTGGCAGTTGCTGAAAGCAGTGTACCACTGGACACCAACAGTGCCACCTTCAAACCTTACGAGTCACTCTCTACCGTAGCTTTGTTGAGCTGCGCAGCCTCACAAGGCAGACTTACTTCACATTTGTAAGTAAAATGAGCAATTCTGCTCAGCACACAGCCAGAGCATTACTAAAGCCAGCCTGTTCATGACGCAACTAGAAGAAAATGACTCATTTGTATGTGAAATGTGCCCCACCCTTCCCAAAACAGAAGGGCTGAGACATCTTGTAGGTCATACTACTGCCTCAGAAAGTCCATTTGGTTTTGGCCCATTAATGAATCATTGCTCATACCTTTTCAGTGCTGGTGCTGTGGACAGGCAGAGAATCTCCAGATTCCAAACTCAATACTGAGAGACTGGAGTCAATCAGCTCGTCTGTAAGAGAGAGGGCATAACTTATTTTGTAACTAATCGCAACTCCAGTAGTCTGATCAGTTCCACCAGTCAATAGGATGATGCTTTTCTTATTAAACTGTTCAAGTATAGCATTTCATCATGAAAGCACTAGTAACAAAAAAGATAGTAGTAACAATATGAGGTTAAGTTCCTTAAGTTAGGTAACTGATAGTGATTTCGTTATCAGACTAATACTGACTTGAAACACTGAACTGGTATTGCTGTCTGTTTTCTCTCCATATTTGGTTGGGTTCTTTGGTTGCCTCCTAGATCCCAAAATGTCTGTAGGTGGACTGGCGACACTAAACTGCCCCTAGGTGTGAAAGAGTGTGTGAATGTGTGTACATGCTGCCCTGTGATGGACTGGAATTCCAGCTAGGTTGTATTCCAGCCACACGCCTAGTGTTCTCAGGATAGGCCCCGGATCCACTGAGATCCTGTCCAGTCTTTGGAGGTGAACGAACGAATGAATGAATGAATGAATATCATCTGATGTATTTTATACATGCTGTAATACCATACATTTATGAATTTTCCTCAAATAACATTATTTCAGAAGCATGACAATAGACAAGAGAAAACTATGGCATTATACACTAATTGATTACTTTTTATTGGGAACACTTTCAGCAGGACAGTGCCAGGCCTCATTCTGCACGAGCTACATAGACAGCGAGGCTTCATAGAAATAAAGTGTATGTGCTTGACTGGCCTGCCTGCAGTCCAGATCGGTCTCATGTTTAAAATGTACGGTGCTTCATGACGAGGAGAATCAGACAACAGTGACCTTTGGGCAGCTCAAGTCTTGTACACAGCAAGAATGCGTAAAAACTCCACTTGCAAAACTGCAGCCATTAGTATCTTCAATTCCCGAATGATTAAAAAGAATAATTAAAAGAAAAGGTGATGTGACTCAGGTGATGTGTGTTAAACATTCCTCTGTCACAACGCTTTTGTAGTGTGTTACAGGCATCAGTTTCTAAATTAGTTTATATTTAACAAATAGAATTAAGTTCATCATTGAAAAAACAGTGAAAATCTTTTCTTTGTCCTTCTGTCTGTTAAATAAAGCTTCAAGTGAATTAACAAATTACAGATTTCAGTTTTTATTGCATTTCTAGAAAGTGTCCTAACTTTTCTGGAAATTTGGCTTGTAGTTTTTACTAGAGAAACAATAACGTTTGTACAAGTGCATTAACGTAAATGTGTTATTTGCCTTTCCGTCATAACTACTGTCCGAGCTACTGTTATATAGAATTAATTAACACCTTCTGACCAATCAGATTGCTACAACCAGCTTTACTTAAGAATTATTAAGCTTGGTATGAGATGATTATGATTTTTTGGGTGATGAGTCTTTATATCGATATTCTTTTGAAAAAACATTTGACAAATATCAGCCTCGTACATCAATTTTAGATACTCATATTTTTCTAATTTTGCATAGCCATATGGTGGTTTATTCCAGTTATTCCAATAACTGCCTTTTTTATTATGAGGCAGCTACTTCAATCAGAAACCTGCCAGCTTTATGAGATGAACAGAACACTCTCCTACCAGTATTTCTGGAGGTGCTATTTTTCAGAGGCTCCATCGTGTTAAGCAGGTTCTGTTCAGCAGAAGCTGTGCCATCAGTGCTGTTTTCAGAACCAACATTATTACAAGGTGATTCTTTAGATTTGCTCTCAGTTTCCTCCTCTAATTCAACCTGGCCTGGTGTGTTGGCTTGGGGATCCGTGAGATGAATGCCTGTGGTCTTTTGTTCCTGGTTGTTTTTCATTCCTTCTTGCTCACGACCCAGGTCCTGTTGGGCATCCTGCTCTCCAAGCTCTGTTTTGGTCTGTAGCATGTTTTTTAAAGAACCGGCTTTGATGTCTGTCGTATCAGCATTCAAGTTCTTCTCAAAAGCTCCCTGAATGAGATCTTCTGAAAAACGGACCTTCTTCTCAGCTCCTCTGGAGATGGATGAGTTCTTGTTGGTCGAGTCTGTAGATATCAGCTGACTCTCAGGTTTTGTATGTGCGGAATCGTAGCCGGTGGTTGTAACTGTCTCCAAAGGTGTGCCGGATTCTGCTTCTTGAGTATCGGTGTCTGGACTGTTACTGCTCACCTCAGGATCACACAGAGCATCTAGCTCCTCCAAAAACTCCTCTAAACTGGTTTCTGGGCCCACCTGCAGATTTAATTCATAACAGATAGCAAAAAAAGTTGTATCAGGTTTTTTTTTTGGTACATATGGCACATTCAGAAATTTATCATGGGGCTGTTTGGTTTCTACAAAGCAGAAATGTTTTTTGGCCACCTTGGAGGTCTACAGAATACATAGTAGCTCTGAAGTAGCATTTTTAACAGAACTTCAGCAAGTGTATATATAGTTGTGCCTATAGTTCTATCATGCCAAGCACTGCTCTGACGTGATATCGTGCACGACTGTGAGGACAGACTGTAACAGCTGCAACCATAATCAAGAAGACTCAGCTGGATCAAAACATTATTAATTGAGCTCCTTGGGAAAAGGAAGTCAGGTATTTATTTTTTGTACTCAGTTCAAAACTAACCTGTAATTGGTCTGCTTCCTCTTTAGCGTCCCATCTGAAAAAATAAAGTACACTTGTACATGAACTGATAAAGCCTGGAAGTACTTTAAAGGAATAATGCTCTCTTTTGAATGTGCTCATTACTGCACTGAATTAGATATTCAAGCACAAAGAAAAGAACAATGAACTGACAGGGGAAAGGGGAGGATTAAAAACAAAAAAGCTAATGCTCAGGCAGTCAAGCTAAATTCTTTAGCAATGCCATAACGTAATTATAATGCAAATAACGAACCAGAAGTAATGCATATTTTACAAGAATACAAATCTATCATAAATTTATTATAAAAAACTTTTTGATTATATGAAACCTGTATAAATTGAAAGACTGTACATTTACATATAAGGAGACTCGGTAATGTGAAACTCAACTGACAGACTTATAGTTAGTCTGAGCTAGTATAGTCTATCCTGACAAGTTGAAATAAATTTAGTTTTAATTTAATGAGCAAATTGTGAATGTCTGTCATTTCATATTAATGATTTGAAAGGAAGCAATCCAAAAGAACTACATAAATGAAGACAAATATAACCAGTCATTCATTCAGACAGAAGAAATGGCACTTGTATAAAACAAGGAAAAGGTAGCGTGCATGAGTGGAAGATATACTTTAGTGTATACTGCACCTCAGGCACTCGTTCGCCGTTCATTTTCTGCTCTCTGTGAGCTTTGCCTTTTTATGGGCATTTTTATTACTACATTCAAATCAGCTGGGCTTTATCAACATAAGCATATGAGTATGAAGAAATTTTACAGAAATGTTTGCAAATCTGGTGGAATCTGTAGTTCAGTTTGGCCTACAGCTTTTGTAAAAGATTAATAAACGAGGTTCATTGTCTATTGCTAAAAGATCCTGAAGGTACTACTCGATAAAAATCCAGTAGAACAATTTTGTTTTCTTAGAACACAAAATACCCAAATTATTTCACCGAGTGTCTTATTATATAATTATGATAACATAACCCGCCCCAACCCATCCTTAAAATTACTACTAGCAAACAATTTTGATGTACATAGAGATTATTTATATACAGTACATAAGTACATATATACAATGAAGTGCCAGAAAACCTGGTATACCAGTTAATACTCTGTAGGTCCCCCACAGGACCTTGGAGGGAACGTTGCACAGTCCTCACACTGATGTTTGTTGAGGCCCTAGCATTGAATGCCGATGTTACTTGAGGCAGTGTTACATGCCTATCACATGAAGCGATTCTTGCCAGCCGACGCAGGTCACGTTCACCCAGAGTCTTTTTATGGCCACACTGCTGTCATAAGTTTAAGGTTTTGCCGGAATTCTTGTAATCACAGTATACCCTTGAAATGCTCATACATGAAAACCCAAACCTTGCCTCTACCTCCGGAATGCTATGACCCATCTCACGAGCTCCGACTAGTAAACTACATTGAAAATTGCAAAATCGTGATAACTTGCCATTCTTATGGCGTAAACAGCTCTAGAAGCTTCCACAGATGTCTACCACTTTATACACTCCCTTTCTGATGCAACCTTTGACATGCACAGGTGGCATTGCTATGTATTTTGCATAGGCTCCAGTACCAGTTTTTCTGGTACTTCAGTGCAACGTTCCCTCCAAGATCCGGTGGGGGACCTAAAAATATTAACTGGTATACCAGTTTTTCTGGTACTTCAGTGTACTTTATATGTATAGGTTAACTTAGGAACACATTATGAAAAGTGTGTGTGTGGGTGGGGTGTAGTTGTCAAAATATTCTGAAGGAATTTTTCATAATGGGTGACTATTGGCATAGCTAATGAATAGGGTAAAGTCTGATAACTGTGTGCTTTGAGCATCAGCCTATCTTACCTTCTTGCTCGGCCGGTCAAACGGTCCTTTCCTTTCACTTTACTGCCAACCACAGGAACATTTTTTCCTCTCTTTTCACGCTGTCCAACTGGAGCATATTCACAATACATACCAACACACGTTATAAAAGACTGAGATTATAAGAAATCCTGTTCAGTTGTTTCATTGGTCAGATGGGTAAAAAGTTTTTACTTTATTAGCACAGTTGATGTTTTAGAGATATTAATACATGATTTTGGTAATGTTTTGGTATTCCATGACAGTTCACAAAAAAACAAAACAGAACACTGTAGCAAAATTTGATTGATATGGCTATATTAATATCAATACTGCAAGAAACTACTGTATTTCACACATGAAAAAAAAGTATTTTGTGTACCAACATTACTTTGAATACTAATGGTTATGAATTTCTTTTCAATAAACATGTTAAATAAATTTGAAGGCTTTTTAAATGTTTAAAACTTATATATGCTGTTAGCAAATTTTATGATAGCACTATACTACTTTTGATATATGGCCAAAACTAAGTGGACACCCGACAATTACACTTATGTGGTTCTTCCCTAAACTGTTGCCGCAAAGCTAGAAGCACACATTTGTACAGGATACCTGCTTTGCATGCTATAACATTACAAAAACGAAGGGGTCCACATATGCTCCAGCATGACTGTGAGCCTGTGCACAAAGAAAGCTGATACGCAGTTTACATATTCAAAAACAGGCCCACACTACAACACAGACAAGATAGTAATAAGCCTTTTGCAGCTAGGGACGCTGTTAACTATAAAATGATGACCTCGGTAGAGACTTTAATGAACACAATGCAACTATTTAAATATTCTCATTAGTTAATTGTGGTATATTATGGATATTTATTAGAGCCACTGCACATTTATTTTACTTATATGGATTACTAAATGAGGTTTGAATTAAACCCATTCAATTAAGTGAACAGTCACACAAGATGTACAGGGGTTAGACAATGAAACTGAAACACCTGGTTTTAGACCATAATAATTTATTAGTATGGTGTAGGGCCTCCTTCTGCGGCCAATACAGCATCAGTTCATCTTGAGAATGACATATACAAG